>JAODUG010081359.1:0-12665 GCA_027564795.1 Aphredoderus sayanus
GTAGAATTAGGTTTAGCGCCTTCTATCTGCCACAAAGAGCTAGTACATTACAAGGGTTAAATACTCTAGTATACAGTAAAAACATTAACAAAATAACAGTGTGAGAACAACCCTGAGAGTTCCTAACAACATTGCAAGAGTCTGCATTGTAGTGTATTATCTGACCAGTGGAGGGTTTGTGTTTAGTGGCTGGCACACCTGCCTGTGTGCATTACAGCCCCCCAGTAAAACATATCAAAGTGGCCAGGGACTCACAGTATGTACTAGCAGGTTAAGCCTAGTTACGATGGTTTAAAGATGCAGTCATCGATACTGTAGAAAGATTGTTTATATTTGATCTTGATCAAAATAAAAACATCTCTCCCACGCCATAGGGTGACCCCCTTAGAAGCACCACCCCCGAAATTGTAAAAGCATTGCCATGGCTGGATTAGTGTTGTGTGGTGTGGTCTGCACCACTATAACTGTACTCCCATTTATAGAGCCAGAGCTGTGTATAAACACCATATTGTTTTCTTTAACAAGCACACAGAATGGACAGCTAGCCGACAGTGAGGAGATATTTTGATATTTTAGTGTATTAGCTTACAATCGCTGACTTCACCTTTAATTGCCCAAGAACATTCATTTCTTTTCTTTTCTCCTACAGTTTTCAACTGCCGCCTGAGATGTGCACTTGATTGCCACGCAAAACGCACCACAAAATAACGTGCAATGAATTTAATCTTTTATCTCTTAGTGTATGAATGGGGAAAAGGCAAATGAGAACCATCAGAGATACTCAATAAAATATGGATCCAGTCAAACTCATACAACATTTACAGGTTCTCCACCGACAAGTGTAGGCTTTAGCAACAAGCATCTCTCTTGCTATGGATATCCGTACTATCCTCCTACTTAATGTTGTTGCCATTGCATTGGGTATGGATATGGCTCCTCAGAAGTTAGATATGAAAGACACCTTTATTTCAAAATGTGAATGGTTCATTGGCAGTTACAAAGGGTAAGATACGCGTTGTACTTTTGACACAAATAGCATTAATATACTGAAATAGCAATCAACTAAAAACTAAATGTGTTTGTTTAAGCTTTTTCTGTGGAACTCTATGGAGACTGTAGTTTTCATTTGACAATGTTAGTTTTTGGTGATTGATGAAAAAATAGCCTATGACTGAAATTAAATGTATATTTTAATATAATAAAAATAACATTTTGTTGTTTAAGCTTTAGCTGTACACAACTATGGAGCTTGTTTGAACAAGCATATGTGGGAAAGGACCCATGTAAGGTTCCAACAGAAGCCTATGACCCTCTCATTAATGCAGCACCTGTAAAAGCTGAATGCGGCAGAGTAAATATCAGTCATTTCCTTCTGCTTTTTCACACCAGGACCACATCATTAGAGTTCAATAATAACATACTTCCTTGAATATTGTAAGCTATGTAGTGCTGTCTGCTTATACTGTAGATGATGTTCTGGAGTAAAACTAAAGACCTGGTCCATGAATTCACAAGGAAGATTAAGTGTTTTTACACCGTTGAAGAGACTCTGTTGGGCTTTGTCTTGGATGGATTGACTTGGTGTGGAAAGGAGGGAAGCAAAGGTAAGTGATGATTATAAAAGGTGGAGGGGGCTATATGTAAGACATATATTACTGTGCAGTGGCAGAGAAGAGTTAGTCGTTCATTGGCAAAATCACAGCCAGGTAAAGTGTTTATATACTGTTAAGGTATGTGTTAATGTTCCTCTTTCTTTCTGTGTGTGTGTGTGTGTGTAACTTTAGAAACATTCACCAGTGGGTGCCCGGAATGGTCTCAGTGTGAGACCAGTCCTGTCCGCTCCTTTTGGAATAGATTATCCGCAGCAGTGAGTATGAAAGTTAGAGTTGTTGGTATCTGACCAATGGAGGGCTGAGCAATGCAAAGAAGGTTTTCCTGCAGCTCACATTCTTTGTTTCTGTTTAGTGGCTTCCATACCTGTGGGCATGACACACCCAGTAATACATCCTATATATACGTTTATAGTGGCCAGGGACTCACAGTGTGTAAGGTTAAGCTTAGTGGAGAAGGTTTACTCTCACAGGGAAATTACACAATCTCTTATCTCCTACAGTTTGCTGATGCCGCCTGCGGAGAAGTGCATGTCATGTTGAACGGTGCCCTTGACAAACCATTTGACCCTAAGAGGTATAACGTGCAATGCACCAAATCTGATATCTCAGTCTATGAATGGGGAAAATGCTAGTGATGAAAGAAGGTACCAATATTTATTATTATTTGGTATATATTTATTATTGTAACGAAGTCAGGTAAAGGAGTGCAGGCAAGAATGAAGAATGACGCTAGAGATCAGCAGTTACTGGGCATCTTTTAATCAAAACAAAAACAGACTCAACACAGTTGCCGTATAACAAACAAAAACCCACAAATTAAACTAAACATCCCCAGACCTATATACACCAACCCACAGGTACACGCAATGAACAATTAAACATTGGTGTTAGTACTGCAGGCGCACACCGACGAGGAAACAAAGGAGATGGGCATTACAATTATATTATTTTATTTATTCTAGCTCTTGAAAACTGCAACATCAGTTTCTCCTTAAAACATAACATAACCTATGTATAATATGTGTTTAATATAGACTGTGTTTTTACTGGACTGCTGTCTGTTAACACATGTAAAAGCTTAATGTTTTATTACTTTTTTAAGTGTTTTTGCCACCATTGAGGTAAAGAGATTTAACTATCCCAGAGTGAAGGGGCTGACTGTTGTTCTGGTTACCCCAGATCATGCTGGGTAAGATTACTTTGCATTGCTTTCTGTTATTCTCTCTCTATAAATGTAAATATCTGGCACAACACTGACAGTTTGTGATTTTGTTGAGATCTATAGGAAGGACAAAATTGATTCTGACAGATATGTGTGTTATTATGTGTGTGTGAGTGTGTCTGTGTGTGTGGGTGTGCATGTGTGCGTGCATGCGTGTGTGCATGTGTGTGTTTTCTTCAGGACAAACTGTGACAATGCTTCTTTGAAGGACCTGCAAGGTCAACTGGCTCCAGAAATTACATACAAATGCAAGGAGGTCACTGAGTGAGTATGTGTGTGTGTGTGTGTGTGTGTGTGTGTGTCATGCACGCATGTGTGTGTGTTTGCACATACTGTACTATTACCCTCTTGTTGTCCTTATTACATCTCATTGTGCCACCAGATGGAGCCACCTGATTGTGTATATCTCTTTATTGTCAGTGCTGTGTGTATTTATTTCTTTATTAATGATTTCTTTATGGTCTTCAAAGTATGCAAATGTTTCAATGTTACAGTTCACCTGTGTGTTGTACTGCAGGTCTAAGCTCAAATCTTGCATCAACCAACCTCCTGTCACCTGCCATGCCTGTTTGTGAAGGAGTGAAATTGTCAATCACACTCAGCAGCACTGAATGAATGCTATTTGTGGCCCCTCGGAGACAAATTGTTGTTTGACCCACAAGACAGTAACACACACACGCACACACGGACGCACACACGCACACACATACACATATACTGTAAATACACACCTACATATGTTGGGATATGTTTGCAAACCTAAATATTGTATGAGTGGATCAGCCTTTGAAATGACTAACTGAGTATTTACATTGACAATTTGCAGTAATACAGTAATGTATTTGTTTCCTGAATTAATTGAGAGAGTTATAATTCTAAATGGGTTAAATAAATCTGCTGATGTTATAGATTTTAATCAGCTGCATATTAGATTAACCTAATGAAAAAACCAAACTATTTTTATGCTGTAGATGTGATGATGTAAACAGGCAGAATGTGCTTGTTATCACAATTACAGGCTGCAGGTTAGCCTATATTTGTAGCTGTTCTCAAACACCCCCATACACACAGACACACATAATGTAAAGACTAATGCAGAGGTCATACATAATTATATAATGATATTTATATATGTAAATTTACCACATTTATTAGATTGCGCTAAGGAATCTAAGGACCTAAAATGCATAGGATCGTGTAATGTACAATTTTGTATTTGTGTTGTTGTCCTGTGTGAAGCTGATGGCAGTAAGTGATTCAGTTAATAGAAATTAAATAATAAGGTTCAATTCAATGTAATTTAATGTAAACAAGACTAAATAAATAGACACAATGCCACATTGAAACATTTTATTACTCAGCACTCAACAATACTGTACATGTAGTGCATTTACAATTTAACCTTTTAAAACATTTTTACAGGTTTAATTGCATTACAGTAAATAACCTATTTTGCTCATGTTAGCATTCATTGTATGTAAGAACTTGTACTGAGTTAAATAAAAGGCAACACCCCATTGCAGTGATCAGCCAACAAAACAGAGCAAGAAACCTCTATGAGGTTGTCCTCTGGTCTCCTGCTTCCTGCAACTAAGGCCATCGTCCTCAGATATAAAGATACAGTAGATTGGTGACAGGTACTGTATACGTTTCTAGTCTTACCATCAAAGTTTTGAGCCAAATAGACGGTGGAGCTAGGTCATCGGTAAAAGTAGTAGTAAAATCTCCAGTAGGCGACAAACTAAAAGCCTACTGGCATTTTGTGCCTTTTAACCCTGTTGTTGACTTCTGGTTTCAACGTCACACCTTGTTGTGCCAGCAGTGTACATCATATGTGTGTGTAAGCTGTAGAATTAGGTTTAGCGCCTTCTATCTGCCACAGAGAGCTAGTGCGTTGGGTCAGTTTGACCCGGAGAACAACAGGAGGGTTAAATAGGCACACAAAAAAGGCACACAAAACCAAAAAAATACATAAATAAATAATTAACAAATATATAAATACACACCACACTGATAATAAATGGATCTATACAATCAGACACAATCAGGTGGCACCATCTGGTGGCATAATACGATATAATAAGGACAACAGGAGGGTTTAGACAGTAAATTTAAACCATGTATTTTTGAGGACAGCTTAATCCTTATATTTATTCGTTTAAAAATACAGGCAAATCTCTAAACTGCCTCTTGGGGTCACTGTTGTTTATTTATAGGGGTAGATTTCTCTCAAAATCACACAAGCGCAAAAATATTATCCATGTGTATTTTTTACCATCCATACCGATACATACGCATACACCTCTCAATTTGCGTATAATCCACAAACGTGTTCGCAATCCATACGCAAACATATCTCAACTCCAAACATTAAATGTATGCATGCTTATTACAATTTTAGATACGTTTACAATTTTCACGTTAACAAATCAAAAGCATAGCTTGCGATCTGGTAAATCTGCGTGTGCGGACAGAAAGACACGCATGAGCTGCTAAGATTTGCCTACGTAATTTTGAGATAAATATTCCAGTTCTGTCCTTATGTCAGATCTGAAACGCAAACGTAACTGTTAACCCTTGTGATGTCCTCAGGGTCAAAATTACCCAAATCACTAACACTTTGTGGCAGATAGAAGGCGCTAAACCTAATTCTACAGTTTACACAGACATATGATGTGCACTGCTGGCACAACAAGGTGTGTATTTGAAACCCGAGGACAACAGGAGGGTTAAAAGGCACGAAAAACAACACAAATACATACAGAAATGATTAATAAATAAATAAATACACACAGCATTGACAATTAAAAGAACCATGCAATAATACACAATCAGATTGCGCCGCCTGGTGGTTCACAGCGCTAAACGGGAGAAAGATTTCAAGTTGTTTGCAGTTGAGATATGTTTGTGTATGGATTGCGAACACTTTTGTCGATTATACCTACTCACGCAAATCGAGAGGTGTCTGGATGGCAAAATACGCATAGATAAAACGTTTGCGCTTGTGTAATTCTGATAGAAATCTACCCCCATATTCATTTGCCTACCTTCCTGAAGTGAAACCTGCACTCTCAGAATTGCGCTTGTGGTTGATACCAATGATACATATCCCTGTTTTGGTTTGAAACTCTAAAAGCTCATGTCCCTTCCACACCTGAAGACACAAGATCCCTTGTGATGTTGTCCGGGTCACATTGACCCAAATGACTAGCACTTTGTGGCCGATAGAAGGCGCTAAACCTAATTCTACAGCTTACACAGATATATGATGTGCACTGCTGGCACAACAAGGTGTGTGTTTGAAGACACAGGTCTGGCAATAAGGCCAAACCTGTCTATACAGCATAATAAAGTGCTATGTTGCATGAAAAAACTGCACACAAAAAAAAAAAAAAAAATTATACACACTCGCGCCACCAGGTGGCCAAATACGATATTTTAAGGACATCACAGGGTTAAGATCTGCATTGCTGGGGATTCAAAGAGACAGAATTTATTATAACAAATGTATGGACACATTTGTGAAGGGAATTTCTATGGAAAATGTTAATGCCCAGCCAGAAAATCATACCTGATACATGATCCTGTACATTTAGTGGAGTTCTCAGATAGAAGTGCCATAAATGAAGTATTTGTTTTCTGAATTCAATTATATTAATGGGCTAAAACTTTCCATGTGCTTTCCAGCAAACCTTGTGTCAAATAGCCTACTTTGATTAAGTATGGTTCACCTGCTGTTAGAGAAGTAGCTACAGAACAGAACATACTGTACTGGCATTTACCAATTTTTGAAAACTCACAAGATGACTGATTTGACAATGATTTGTAAGCACTAATAACCACACTTTCAAGTTGCTACTTTAACCACTCATATACAGTATAAAGCTCATGAAGGTCATTTTGATGCACCCTGATAACTGTACAGCTTATGCACTACATCTATTGCTTAGTCAGCCCATGCTGCCAGTGACTGCCAGTCACTGACTAGGAGTAGATGCTGGGTAAATTCCCCCTTTCAAGCTTTACTGACACAAGCCCATTCTGAGTCAGCCCCTTTTATAATGAAAAAGTGATCATTGTAAAACTGCGATGTAGCCCGTACTGTACAGGCTGCTAGTCAAGCTGAATGTTGGACATGCGTCTGTGCGTGTGTGTGTGTGTGTGTGTGTGTGTGTGTGAGTGCGTGTGTGTGTGCGTGTGTGTGTGTGTGTGTAGCCTACTGGGCCTTGACAGTATCCTCGGCATATCAGCGTCTCGTGTGTGTTAATTGCTGACAAGATGTGAATGTGTGTAAAAATATTTACTATTAGCACATACTGGTGTTTATCGCTTAGGCCTGTCGCTGACAAACTGGCAGCTGCGGTAAGCCAATTTATCTTAGTCACCGGTTCACAAATAACATCCACTTCGTTGCCGGTCATAGTGTGAACACGGCAGCCTCTGCCGTTTCCTTTCCTCCGATAAACGCCGTCATCACCAGACCTCCGCCTGCGTGCTTTTACAGCACGTGTGAGGGAATCCCAACAACAGCAGGTACATGAGAGGATTTCCTCCACCAGGGCTCCCTCCTACGCACTCGCCGCAGCCTTTAAACTGAGTCCGTGCCGCGTGTTCACAAGTCGAAATTAGTCTAGCGCGGTGCTGGTGAGTATTGGCAGAGTATGATTTTAAAGTTGTCTAGTGATTATATTGTATATGATCTATTGCCTCGAACTGTGTAGTGCTTGTCATTTTCTACTTGGTGTTAAAATAACAACGAGCGTTAGATGTTATCGACGAATAACTTTGGTTTTATTTTCAAAATTTCAGGCCGGAGTAATTTGATGGAAAGTCCAACGGACAGGTTACTACATGCGGGCATGCCGCACCCGGAGGACGCGCAACGATGTGTAAAACAAGTTCGTCGACTGTATCCCTCACTGCCAGAAAGGTGAAGCTCTTAGCTCTAGCGTTATGCATTACGCACTGCACCTGTTTGGTAGGTCTACATTTGCTGTAAGCTCATTTTGCCCAGTGATTTGTGCCAAATTTGTCTACGTTTATGTAAGTACCTACGGAGGGATTGTGTCAATAAAATGATGTGGCTTGGAAGCGATTGTACAACAAAACCTAAAGTTGGCCGATGTCACATCCGTAACAGGTGCGAGAGTCATTCTGTCACAGAACAGCCTGAGCGAGACGCGGTTCGCCTTCCAAACATACCGGCGCTTGCACAGGTATGGGACCCGTTGTGGGCTATAATGCCCAAAGCTGCACTATTGGGAGTTGTGACACAGTGGATTTCCTTAAATTGCATATTCATATTTAATCACACACACCCACCCCCTTCCCCCGGACACACACACGCGCGCGCGTGCGTTCTAACCACATTTGTCCAGGAAATATTGCTTCTTTGTTGTTACTGGAAGGAGGCAGTAATTAGAAAACTTCCAGGGTGAATAAAAAACGTTAGGTTCTGTATCACACAGAGTGGGACGACAAGCTATATAGCTGAGGACATTATTTCAGTTGGTTGTTTTTTTTACCTTTGTTTCAGACAGAAATGTCTGCCACCGTTTGTGAAGGCACACTGAAAGCACAGATAGCTTTCCTGGAGGACCAGAGAAGAGCAGTAAGTCATTTTGTACCGCACTTTTGTTCATATTCTCTTAATACATTCATAATATGTTAATAATTGTGTGTGTCTCACTCAGCTTATTTCCATTAATAAGAAGTGGGCAGAACAATACAATTCTATGCTACAATATTATAAAGAAAAGGTAAAACAATATTAATTGTACAGTATAATTAATTAATTAATGTCTTTATTTATTTACTGACAGCTTTTCAAGATTCAAGTAGCCTATTTTTAATCTTAGTTGACAATAATTTCCTGATGCTTAGGTCCAGAGACTAAAAACCTATGTCCCACACAAACACCATCAGAGTGAAGAAGAAGCAATTGAAAGAGGGGAAAATAGCAGTGTTTTAAAGGAACATGTAAAATATTCTGGGGAGAGTATTAAGGTAAAGGCAAACCCTGGTTGAATACATTTGAGTTTATAAATATGTAAGCTGCACGTTATTAATAACAATATACCTTCCAACAACTGTACCTAATGTGTTTCTCTCGAAATGATCAGAATCGAAACGAGGACGTCTCTCCTGAGTTGATAAGAGCGGAGCAGGAAGCAGGGCATCTGAGAGAGCAGAATAACACGCTGGCCCGAAGGGGGCAGCATCAACAAGAGGAGATAAGAAGACTCAATAAAGTGAGTCATCACTCGCTTTTTGGCTGCGTGTTGGAAACTCCGGGTTAAACCGCAACTGATTCATAATATGCAATCAGCTAGCAAACTTTCAACTTATTGGCACATATTGTGCAAGGTGTTGGCGAGAACTATTTTACAATACTCTATTTTCCGTTCTTTTAAATATGACTATTTAGGCACTGGAGGAGGCCATTCTTACGTCATTACCTCTTGAGCATCGAGGGTGCAGTCGCGAAACACAAGAGGACGTCTGGAAGCATCAGGTAACCTACACTTGGTGTTCAGCAGAGTATGTGCTTCCTTCAGTCTCCCCTTCCCATTTCTGCCACGGTGTTCATGTTCCTCTCCTTTGCAGGCAGAGGTTTACAAGGAAGACTTTTTGAAGGAGCGGAGAGACAGAGAGACGCTCAATGAGAAGTACATAGAACTAGACAGGAAGTTCAGAAAGGTTACATCTGAGCTACATAAGATGAAGTCCAAGGTACTACATTTTTTGTTTTTGTTTCTTCATAATTGTATAAACATTTATAACTAACATTTTTCAAAATGCCTATTAATGACTTCAAAAATCTTAAACTGTTTATTTTGGGCACGTCACAGGGTTTACTGTCCATAGACCTTTGGTTTGTGGTGCAGCCACATATAGTCTACATACTGTAATTCGATTTCTTCATCTAAAACTAAAAGAAATGGTTTTTTTTCTATTTGAATAGGATGCTATATAATGTAAAGAAAAATGTAATCTCTAAAACCACAACCCTCTAAACATAACTGCATCAGGATAGTAAGTAATACATTTGGCAAGTACTTTTTCATTTGAGTGAACATAATATGCCAGGTTGTCATCCAGCAACAGATAGGCCTATGTATAGCGTTTTCTGATGTTAAGGATATGGTGGCACACTGTCCAGTATCTCATCTCACTGGTGTGTGTGTGTGTATGTGTGTGTGTGCGTGCGTTCCTCCCAGACAACAGGGACTCCCAATACACCTCCCATTGCCCCTGAGTGCCACTGCAGGCGAGGGCACCAACCGAGCCGAGAGAACACCCTGGCCGTTGCCCAGCAACACTGCCGACAACATAAACCTAATTTTTAATCCTAACCAACGCTGCACTATTAACTGTAAACTGTGAAACTGTGTTGTCTGTTTTTGTCTGTTGCCTATCTATATGGGTTTTGTTTGAAGTTGTATAGAAAAATACTTTCGTGCTTAGAAATCAACATATGCACTTTATAACTCTATAGAGTATATCTTTGGGAGGTTAGCCACAGTTGAATGTGGTTAGATTCGGTGGAACGGTCAAAGCTTCAGAGCTCAGCTTGCCGTTGGTCCCGTGATGCAATGCCAGTTTCGGGGGGGAAGGACACTGTTGAGGAAGCAGACCTGGTTCTGTTTGAGCCACCGACACCACTGTCTGCTCTAGGCTGTCTGACCCCATGACCTTCTGGCTGGGAATTGAACGTGCCAGTTCTGCTCAGCTCTTCTTCTTTGGTAATAGGTCCTTTTAGGAAGAAAACCCATGTTTAGATGAACTCACACTGTCGACGATGATATTGTTCTGGAGTCAATGTGGGATGGTCCCATTCGGATTGCCTATTGTACCATGGTTTTACCAGCCATATTATTATAAAGCAGATCCTAAGCAAATACAATATGTTGCATCATCAAGGCGGTCTACTTTGAAGAAGCTGGGTCTAATTACAGCCGAATGCTGAATCTCGGGGAAATGCACAAGTGCACCTGTATCTGTTTGTTCAGAGAAGTAGTCAATGTGGGCCACGCATAATGGCTGTACTTTACCAATAAAATATATGGACAAGATAATGTTGTATACATGTAGTGTAACACTATTATGCTACTGAGGACAGACAAAATGAGAACCATATTCCCTAGCACCTCTGCAAACGCATTCTGTTCATCTTCTTCCTAATAGTTTAATGTCATCTGAAAACTGGGTCTGAGCCAGAATATCATATCAAATGTAAATATTGTAAATTTCATTCAATGTTATGACTTATGACATTGTAGACTATTAAATGGAAAGATAATTTCACCTCATGTACTTCACAAATTATAGGCATTTCAATGGAAAAATGTACTTTTAGATATTTGCTACCTGCAAAACACTGAACATGCACAGATATCGCAACAGTCAGTTCAGTTTTATAGGCATTTATTGGTGCAGTTATAGCAGCAATGTGTTCCTGTCCATTTTAAACAAATCTATGCAAGTTGTATCTCTTTATTTGCATGATAATTGTACTATCACATATGGAGCCTGATGGAAATGAGTGTTGCTTAATTTGCTTAAAGTGCATTTTGCACACAACACAAAGTGTGTCTATAATACGAACACTCACTAAGTATAGGCTAAACATGACATCACCAGATTTACGTTATTACAGCATTAGTTACAAACGTTAAAATGTAACGAGACCTCCTTTTTATAAATAGGTGTATTAATGTAGAATATTACATTAGAATAATATTCAGGGCATGTATGTAACAAAGAGTTGTAGACAAAGAACATCCAATGCATTTTAACGGTCCGACATCTGTGCCCAGCGCTGAATGCTGGCGCATGGGAATATGGAGTCGTTACGCATCGCTGCACACCGCTGCACGTCTCTCCCTTTGCACGGATAAATATGTTATTAAATACATTCTATGCAAGTGTTTGCAAAGGGGCCGCATTATCAGCAACAACTACGCGAATGCAAACCGGCGGGGAAACGAGAAGCATGGGGAGGGGGAGGAGTGCAGGCCCATGTGTACAGTAGGTACTTCTGCGGACACGGTCTGCGCACAGCGCAGCTGAAATGTCGTTTTTGTCCGAACGGATTTGCGTGGTTGACCACCCATGGGCGACAGGCTGAAGCCCGCTACAGACGACGATGCACAAGTGTTCTAAGCACCTTCAACATATTGCTTTCCAGCGAATCTCTTAACAACACCAGTATTGTGCTTGGGAAACAGTTTGTGTGCATAGGAGACGCAGTTATAAAGACGGCTAAATCCGAAATGTCCGCAGAGGAGAACTGAAGTACACTTGTGATGCCAACAGCCCCAGCGCTCATCCATGTCCACAGAAATACACCCGGGCCTTTACAACTGTAAGCCAATATTTAACAACTGTAAGCCGATATTGCACAACACTGTCCAGGTGGGTCCAAGGGTCCGCAGGAGTATGTCGGAACACCTCCACTTGTCAGAGGAGCAGCGGAGAGCAGCGAGGAGGGACCCTCTAGCCTCGTGAGACCATCCCGATCTGGCCAGCTCCACTTATCAGCCTCTGGAACCCCTCAGTTCTAAAGCATCTGTCATACAGGTGGCGCTAATGCACATCAATCAAACTTCCTTATGCATGGTGGGACTTCCTGCCTATATCTCGTCCAATCAGAATGACTTAAATCAGCCAGAGCGCCCGGCGGCAACCCAAACATACGTTGCCATCTTGGCAAGGCCTTCAGCTGGCTGCTGATTGGTCCGATTGTTTGGTTTTCGAATCGGTTGACAGTTGTCTTTTGCATTGAGGGATTCCCAGACTGATGCGCAACGGCCAAATCCCCCCCCCTC
>JAODUG010081370.1:0-12665 GCA_027564795.1 Aphredoderus sayanus
TATTAGTGTTTGATTGACATTGCTGAAAAAAACATATATTAGCATATAACTAGCTTATAGCATGTTATTAGACCATTATTCAAACCCATATAGTACTACAAAACTAAATATACCTGGCTGCATGTAATTTAGAGTGTAGTATATATATATATATATATATATATAAAGTTAGGAACTGGTATTACGGTTAAAAAGAACCAAACAGCCTTGGCAGGCAACATTCAACGACATTTAGTTGTATGATTAAACGTACCATTAATAGTGTAAATTCTCAGTTTTCTGTATAGAGACGTTATTACTGGCTGAAACTGTGAAAATAAACAAGTTTGATTAATTTTATTGTGCGATTCCACTGAGTCGTGACATTAGTGTGTGTGAGCCGTTGCAGGATCACAACAGTTCAGGATTCCATGAGCGTATATTTAAGTATGTGGATGTTTATACAAGGATAACTGACTGAGGGTTTTTCTCACACTATCTTGGCACCATTCGTGCCTTGTGTGTATGTGTGAGAGTCTCTGTTCAGAGGGAGTTGCCTAGAACTAGCATTCTGCCTGAAAACTAACCACAGGCCTGTGTGACAATGTAAAGCCCCATCACATGACTTGGAAAGAATCAGAATGTGCCTATTTCTTTATCTCCTTCAGTTTCACTTTAGCCTGGTGTATCCTCTCTGTTACCAGTCTGTTACATCGCTCCTTGTTGTTGTCTGATATATTCTGTTCTTAGTTACAATCCACCTCCTTTCTTAGTTTTCTTTTTACCATACTTTTACACGAGAACAGATTATGTTTCAGTTTCTGATTAAGGGCAGACTAAAATGGTAATCACTGGCCCTGGCCCTTTGCCCTGTGATTGGTTGCTGTGTTTGCGCCCCTTGAGTGATATTGTAATCATTTGAACCTTGATCTCTTGCATCCAGCATACACTGCCTGTTTGTTCTCTGTGGTTGGGTTCATTAAAGTTTTTAAACTGAGAAAAGTGTCATTTTGGAGGGCAGAAAGCTGTTGGTTTTCCTGTATTTTAAGATTAAAACACTTTCTTTAATGTATGGAAATCTGTGTATCTGGAAGGCTCCTTTCAAATTTGGCCCAAAAAACTAGTCGAAACAACACTGTTGCTCTAGTTTCCATACAGTTTCTAAAAGAGCATTAAGTTGACTCATTTGAACCATGCTGGGAAATGACATCCCTGTCTCCACAGGTTAGCACAACCAGCTCCTGAACAAGCCTATAGTCAAGCTCACACACACACTTTAATGCATGTTCCCTGGGTGCCCCCTTTAAAAGCTGCTACAAAGAACCACTTTCATTGTATAGAGGCTGGAGGAAATGGAAGCCACCTTCACGATGTTTTATCTTGGTTCTGACCCTGCTTAAATCAATCAATCAATCAAATCAATCTAAGAAGATACTCTAGCTCTGTTTCTTTGAACCTTGAATGGATGATGTAGAAACATAGAAAATGCCTCTATGCCAGGATCAACAGAATATTAAACTGCCTCTTCAATGGCCGCTAGATATACCCTAAGTAGATGTTCATTAGCAGACCATCGTAGGTATGGTATATTCCAGCGTATCAGGTTATGTGCTCTGCAGATATTTTAACCCCTCCTCCTGTATTAGCCTTGTCTCACAGGGCATCTCACCCTGCTGCCTCTGCGTTGGTGTTGTCATGGCAACAGCCGTGTGACAGGCCCTGGGTGGGCGTGAGGGATGAGCTGTGGGGTAATGGCTGGGCTTTTTCACAATGGCGGGAGATAAGGAGGGGAAACTAGAAGAGAAGAGACAGCTGGGGGAAGGCAGAGGTTGCCCGGGGCATGCTTGGAGGGCAAGGGCGTGCTAGGAGGAGAAGGGGCGCTGGCTCTTCCTCTGGTCCAGGGCATGCTGTCACAGGGACTGTGAAGTTGCCCCAGATCAGCCTCCCAATCTATCAGTTGCTGTCATGCTCTTGTTTACTGCATGCCATTGTGGCTTGCATATTCCGCTAACTGAAAATGATCCCACAGTTATCCAAGCACTGCCATAAGGAACGAGGAAATGTTCTGAAATATTATATGTGTAAATGGGATTGAGTTGTACTATGCCCTATGCCCAAATATAGTTTAAGGATGTGTTCATAGCTATTATTTACACACCTGGATTGCAGTTATTTAATGCCTAATATGACACACTGCCACAAATCAGGGTAGCTTGTATTTAAACACCGGTTAGTGGTGTGCCATTATGTCCAACATGTTATTTCGTGGAACCATGCAGTTAGCTGGTAGAGGTTGAGAATTAGTAACCTCTTCAAAAAACACAGCCTGCCACCCAGTGTTCTTGAGGAACACAAACAGTCCAATGATTTTGACAACCCTGGCTCCTCCACTTACATAGGTCAGCCACAGCAAAGTGCATATTGATTTACCTAGGCTAGATGATATTGTCTTGTCTGCCACACGTGGCTAAGAAGGTGCCCTCAGCCAGGTTGACTTGGAGAGAGTGGGCCTACAGAGGTCACATGACTGTAATAGCACTACTTCTGATAATACCTCTGCAGCTGGTTTTGTCCTGCTTGCTGCAATGACAGCACCTAGCCACTAAATACCACCACCTGTTTAATTGTAATGACTCGTGCTAATTCGCACATGTAGGCAGAAAACACTGTGATGCCGTTTGGAGTTAATAATACCATCTGTCATATTGTTTTGATTTCAAAAACAAAAAGATTGTAGTTCACAAAATGTAGTGTTGTGTAAAGCAGAGTACTTGAACATTGAAATGTTGAGATTCAATGCTCATTACATTGGTTTCTCCACCATGGCCATTCGTTATTGGCACTGGATGGCTGCTATCGAGGGTGCTAGCATGTGGTTGGACCCCTGCCCGTTGCCCAGGGTTGAATCCTTGGCACGCAGCGAGAGAGAGAACTTGGATTGAGCAAGCTGCCTTCTGGAGTGGGTGGCCTGAAAAATCTGCTGTACGTTATTTGGGCTGAAGAAATCTGCTCTTGGAAGCTTGTTTTGTACTGTACCAGTAATGTTGAAAGAGAACCATCTTGTAGCATTGTGGGCTGTTGGGCTGAGGTACTTAGCTTAGAACATAGAAGAGAGAGCTGTTCATAGCTCAGGGACCCCTAACCACATATTGGAATGTAACATAATATAATGAAGCAAACATTTTAAAACATGTAATAAAACAATGACCATATGAACATTTTACTAAGGATAATAAAGGTAGTTTAAAAATGTTATCAATGCCCCCCCCCCAATTAATAGAATCCCTCCCCCCAATTAAAGTGATTTGGTAAGAGCAGTGGTGATTTTCCTTGTTTGTAAGGAATGTGTGAATATAGTTTTAGACATTTCTCACTGTACACAGCAAGGGTCAGTGTGATACTGAGTGGCCTGGACTAAAACAAGCCAACGTTGGTCTCTATTTTATTTCTCTCTCTCCTCTCACTTTCTCTCTCTCTTTCCCTCCCCATTGGTAATACTGTGCGTGTGTGTGTTTGCTGACTAAGCAGTTCCCTCACTGACTCATGGCTAGGCTGCTTTCAGCACTGTAGGGAATCTCTTAGACCAAGGTGTGTTTTAGTCCTTAGTGAAAAGCACATGTAACTATTATAGCTCAAACCTGTCTGTTCACCCCAGGGTGCAGGTAATCACAATAATGTTTCGATAGGCCCTGTGGTACTAGATTGAGATTGGAGCTGTTCTCTGGCATGTGAACACCCTGAGACAGGATTTACCCTCATATTAACATATTTCTTCTTATAAGGAGACTACAGCACAACAAAAGTGATTAGCAGGCCTGACTTTGGGCTATTGGCTCTGCGGACTGGTATTGGTAAATGTGACAGGCATGAACTATGAACTGTGTGGCTGTCAGAACACGGTAGCGCTAATGAAACATCTCTCGGCAGCAACAGAGGCTAGATCATTGCGATTAAACCCAGCTGACGTGTTTGCTTTGGTTTTTGTGACTGATAGGCTATCCCTCCACTGTCTAATGGAACATAAAACTATCCTTTTACCTTTTCTGCTCCACCTAATACTCAACATATTTTGTTTAATTTTGAACTTTATTTTCATAACCTTAAACAAACAAAATGCCACCAGCACTACATATAGTAATTACCTATACTGGTGTGTCTGTGTGTGGGGCACACATCTTTCATGTTAATATGCCTCCATTCATCCCTTTGCTCCAGAGGTCTGTGGTTTTGGCACCTGAGGATGTGGAACGTCAAAACAAACCCGCCTCCCATCTCATTTGGCAGGGGAGCACAAAACAAAAGAGAGGGAGAGCTGTGACGTGCCACTACTGCTATAGCTAATAGCTGCACACAGACCCATGGCAGCTAGATGAGTTGAACCCACATTAGAATACGCACAGTGGAGTGCTCTTTTGAACCACAATCTCTACAAAAACAAAGAGATGTATGCAGGAATGAGTACATTCGAGAAGCAGGCACCCTGCCCATGTTCACTGCTTTGTGGCCTAGTTATTGTCTGTATACAAATGAAATGTATTTAGGAAATCCCTCTGTAGAAGGATACAGACTTGCACACAGATCAACGCAGTTCTGTTTTTTAGCCAACCTGTAGATTGACTTTGTTTAAAGTACAGCACATGGCAGTGATCACTAGAGTAAATAATGCAATTCAGTAAAGTGGCTGTGCGTTCTGCTCAGTTTATTTTGATTGGTCAGGCATGTAAGGTCGCTGAACGGGGAGTAGGGTAATTGATTTAGCCCTCCTCCTTCGCATTGCTGTGATGATTAAACTTGAGGCTGTCGGCACTGCCCGCCCACTACAATTAAGAGTTGGATTGGGTGTTTTAAACAGAGACTGTTGGATTAAAATAATTTCAAGCAAATCGTTTTTCTTTTTCTATAAGAACCTGTCTCAGCCAGTACCACACATTGTCACATCATAACATTACAGTACACAAAAACCATGGAGTGAGATGACTCTAAACCCCAGCATTACCTGATTACCTGCTATGACAATGTGCCATATAATTAATAGATGACAGTGCTGAGAGAGGAAGCTTGCCTGTCCTCCCCTCCTTGTTAGATATGAGCAAATGACACGCTCCCTGTTAGCTGGGTTAAGAACAGACAGCCACACACAATCCAATTTGAATTCCAGCTATCTGACCCAGAGGCACATGTAGCGCAGCATTAGCTTCAAACAAGGTTCCATTTTGAGGTGAAGGTAACGAGAAGAAGCATGATTTCAGCTCTTGTCATTTACTGTCTCTAGTTGCCAAGTAAAGGTTAAATAGCCATAGCTGGAGGGTCAATCTGACCTGGCTTTTACTGGCTCCTTCAGCGGCAGATTGTGTATGGTGGGAGTGACAGAAAGAGTAGGCGGCTTCACCTTGCTCTTTGCTCTTGTCTACTTCAATTACCAGTACTGCTGTCAGGAGAGGCAGATCTCTTAATCAGGTAACGCCATGGTCTGGAGTCATCCACTCAAACCTGGGGCCTCATTTATAAAGGCTGCTACGCACAAAAGAGTTGCGTTAACTGACGACGTCAAATGTACGTCTGTAAAATGTGATGCGTAAAAATGCGCGCAGTTCCACGCATCCTTTCATCCATGCTTAGAGTTTACGCAAGGTTTTTCAGACACGCATATCCGCGACGCCCGATGGTGAGATCACGTAATAAAACTCCTTCTAAGATGGAACAGATTAAATTAAACGCTTCACCACATACAATAATGTTTGTAATGTAGACTATACCTCTAATATGTATTATTAACTAACATGACAAACAAGTACAAAACACAAATACTAGGCCAAAATAATATATAGGCTACACCTGCATGTACAACACCATCTGAATTAATACAAATGAATCTGATCTCGCTGATTAGCACGAAAGCTATAAATAGTGTTCATTGTGACTTGTGTGGATTAATGCGAATTTTTGGCTGCTCTGGCATTGCTTGACGAATTGGCCCACAGACGATTAAGACTTGCGCGTGTTCATGGACCAAGAGGATTTCCTACCTCATGATGATGTAATAAGCCGAATCAAATTACCAAGACACATTCTCTTGGATATCTGCTGAACTGGGCCCAGCTTTAGAACGACCCCCCCCCCGCGTAGATCCGTCCCTGTACCACTGCAGGTACTGGTAGTACAGGTACAAGGGTTCCTTTCACCTGGGACGTTCCAAAGCGAACTAGCTGATGGGTCCGGAATATTCTAACCATCCTTAAGCGCTATAATGCCAGCCGTGTGGAATTCCTTAATCGAAATGACCCCACGTTATTTAAGGTTTCCGTATACTGTACATGAGCATGCCAACATCAAAATGCAAGTTGCAGCAATGTCCGGTTTCCCAAATGTAATCGGAGCAATTGATTGCATGTTGCGATAAAAGCACCAAATAAGAACGAGTTTGCGTTTGTCAATCCCAAACATTACCATTCAGTAAACGTTTAATTAATTTGCACTGCTGATTATTATAACAAACGTAGTGGCTCGATGGCATGGTTCAACTCACGACTCGTTTATTTGGAGGCACAATTGTACAGCGTAAACAATTCCTGCGCCGTTTGTGTTTCTTGTCAACACACTTCGCAAACTTTGTCTTTGTTGATGTAGACGGCATGTTCTCCTCAATAGGCCGACAAAGACTCCTTTTGACAATTTGCATATTCACGAGCTATTTAGCATTGACCATTTATGGATAATTGTGGGACGACACTGGGCACGCACGCACATTTCAACGCAGGTTGATATTTATAATGAGACGATTGCGTACAAGTGTGCGCCACATGGTTTTATAAATCTGAGCATACGCAGATTCTGAGATTTGGCGTAAGTTTGTTTTAGGATGGACTCTACGCTGTCTTTCCACTCTCTTCCTCCCTCCTGATTTACATGTCTGTTTAGTTTCCTTTAAGCACTGTCTTGTTATGATTCACATTTTTACAAGCCATCTTTTCGGCTTCATTATAGTCCTAACACTTTGTGTGTTTACTTGTGCTGTGGTCACAGCTGAAGGGTCTGGCTGTTGCAGTTTGAGCAACAGATGTAAGGGCACTTGGCACAGGGTTGAATAAAGACGACAGCAGCTGCTTCTGAAGAGAGCATTGAAAAATAAACTGTGGCCATAGCTAATATATTTAGTTCATTTGAATTTTGTTTACTGTTAGGAATTAGCTGAGGGAAAAGCAATTGTTCAATAAGGGCCAGTGCCACATCAGGGGTACGTCTGTTGGCCCTCTAGAAATCCTACTGGACCTCTGTTTTGATGGTTTGCTCATGCACACCTCAACAGTAGGACTTTGCTGAGGCAGTAACAACTAACTTATTTTATGCTGTGTACATTTTCCTGTCTAGTCTTGGGATTTTAACCAGCAGCACTCACAAGCCATGTATTTGTTGTCTGACCTATTCTCAGCCCTGTTTTCCTAAACCAAAATCTAAAGGCTACTTTGAACCTGTTGCTCTGGAACCATTTCAGTTGCCTACTCTGAAGATGTAATAAAACCTATCGATTCACATGTTAGTCAGTGGAGGAATGCTGCTTGTGCTTTTTGTACACAATCTCTTGCACAATGTGGCATCCTGCACGCTTGATATTAACAATGGTCCGTATTGTTGAGTAAAGCTTTGGTTTCATCATCACCCAATATTGGATTATTAATGCTATATACATATTAATAATGTGTGCTTGTATACAATATTGGTAATTATGAATTCCCACTGCCCCAGAGATCAAGTGTTATATTATTATCTTGGAGGTGCTCTTATGCTTCAAGGAAAAACATGGGAGAGAAGTCCAAGGCACTTTCCTTAGCCTGTTGATTATTGGTTAGCAGCAGGATGTTGGCTAAGCATTGCTGGGTGACCTATGAAGACCAAAACGCACCAGGCACGGCTGCCATGAGGTCAGACCTAACCATTGCTTCTTATTGAATTCAGGGGGCCATTAATGGGTCTTTCAAAAGGCAGCCAGCAGGGGCTCCATTAGCATTTAGCCCCCTTGTGACCTGGTCATTATGGTCAGTTTCGACTTCTTGAAAAATCTTCCCTGTCTCTAATCCTTTGCCGATTAGCTGCTGAGCTTGTTAGTGTTGTTAGCTGAGCTGTAGTGACACAGCTATTCAGTCTATATAGCCTATCTCCAGCTCCAGGAGAACATAGAGAACCACCATGTAACCATGTCTAAGTGTTCATGCTCTGGCAACAGAAAAATCTGAATTCTAGTACCCCTGGCCCATCTCCTATGGTGCATAGTTAGTGTACTGTAGTTGTCTTTGAGAAGTTTAGAGGTTCTGGCCACAAGCACAGTGTTGAAATGTGTCTAGAGATCTCAAAGTAATACTTAATATTGTGTGTGTGTGTGTTACAATCACAGCTGTAACTTGGAACTGGGGCTTGAGAATCACCAGCAGCTTGTCTGAATGCAAAGTCTGAAATCTTAAGTTAAATAATTGTTTTATTATCAGCATGAGTTTCCCTTATGTTTTGATGGATATCCTGTGGTTTGTCAAAAAGTTCATGAGGAATGGGAGAGTTTGCACCGGATGACACTTTCTTATTAGCCACCTACTGCTTTAGTGGTTGGAGTTTGACCCTTTTACTGCGGTGAACTCTGACCTACCACTATGGAGTTAATTTACAATAAAAAGAAAATCAAGGTGTGATAATCGGTAACCAACAGTTTATATCTGCCATTTGTCTTTGTAAGACAAATCTTTGTGTTAAGGGTACTTTCTCTAACACGGAGTATACCACACTACAGGGGTAGATTGCCAGTGAACTCCTATTACAGGCGTTGATATTCATTTATATAATTGTTAATATAAGGAAGTACATATTTGTACTTTTTGTTTTTTACTGGCGACAAGATGATGATGATGATAAAAACTCTCTTGTCAGCCCCATTTTCATTATTTCACACTAACTGATAGATCAAGCTCTTCCCATAACCAGTTGGTAGCACAACAAATGCATATTCTCCATGGAGAAAAGCCTTCAATGCTGTTTGTTTTTTAAACGAAGCTATACACTGCATTTCTGATATAACTGCTGCAACTTTATCAAGCATAGTCATTAAAAGTTGCGTACAATGGTGGGAATAGAAATCAGCGGACGCAGGATGATGTTGTCATCTTAGGAAATAATTAAGCTGACTGCTGATTGGTCTTCCTGGTGGTTGACACAGCTTTTGATTTGAGCCCTTTCAGATTGATATTCTTGGAAAAATCAAACTGGAACATGCAAGATCAAGATGATATCGCAAGGCCAATGTTTAATATCGCAAGGTTTTGATTTATTTAGTAATTTTCTTCTATTTAAAGGCACCGTTATGGTATGTAACCTACATCCAAAAAACAGTTTACCTTGTGGGCAACCTAATTGATTTGACTACAATGTTTGGAATATGTCGTTAATGCATCTTAATGCACTGGATGACACTAGTGTTATTCAACATGCTAGTGTATGTGCCAAGCCTAAAGCCCTTGAAGAACAAAGACCCAGACCATATATTTTAATTCCGTAGAGTGTGTGTGTGTGTGCGCGTGCACAACTGGATATTTGCTGTTGGCCTTGGGTAACACTGCTAATTTTGCCCCTTTGTCAAAAGTCAAGTAGACATTGGCAAGGCTCAGCTGGCCTCAACATGTGGAAGTCCAGTCCGGCTCGTGTGTGTGTGTGTGTGTTTTTATTCCTCTGTACCAAGCAAATGGACAGTAGTCCTAGCACCTCTATATGCAGACCTGTTGCCACTGTTTTTTTCTAATCGTAAAATTCAGTGGAAAAGTCAAGTTATCTGCCTAGTTGATACACTTCTCTATTTTTCTCACAGTCAGTGCTATTGCATACTTGATTCTTAGAAGTTGAAGCTTCTCTTGACGTTACACTTTTCTGAATAGTTTTGATCATGTGATGTTGTTTACAGTAATAAATGAAATTCAAATATGCTTCAGAAACATTGATATGAGTAAACTGGTAAGTAATTAGCACCCTTTCATAGTGCTTCTTGTTACTCAGCCCTATTCTGTCAGTCAGTTCCAGCCCACTGATCTGCCAAGGGGAGTGGGGGGGGATGGGCTGAACATGTGACAGGGCACTAATGCTCAGAGGAAATTCCTCTGGAGGCTGAGAATTAAGAGCTGAGCGGGGAAGGGAGGGACAACAGACCATCGTGCAGAGCAGAGGCGAAGAGGAAGGCTGTAGTGGCGAAACGGCAACGTTACGAAACGTTGCCACACTGCGGGAGGTTCTTGGAATGAATGGACAGCGCAGTGTTTACGCTGTATAGATTCCCCAGTGTTTACTGAACACTGGAGCCCACTGGATGTTTTCACAGCTGTAGCACATTGTATCAAGGGCTTCTGTGAAATGACTGTGAAATGCCATCACAGTCTAATTGTGCAGGTGGAGTTTGCGCAGCACTTTTACAAGGCCGCGTGACACCTTCCCCACCCCCCCAAAAGACTGTTGAGCTGTGAGCTCATGTGGGGTTCAGCCGGGTAGACGTGCTCAGATTACGTCAGGGTGGCATCACAGTGCATTCCTCGGCTGCCTTGGTTGGCACGGGTTCTAGAGAAATCCCTGTAGCGCGGAGCAGGCTAGCTCCGCTAGCTCTCCTGTGAGCAGGCCAGGTCTCGCGTGCCGCACGAGCTCCTTCTATCTATTAGATATAATAAGCCTCTCTCTGGCAGCTTTTCTCGCGCTGTTGCCATGCAGCTCTGCTTCATTCTGTTGAAGCTGCTAGTTCCAAATGATCTGAATACCAAGATCACTTTTATGACACCCCCCCCCTTCCACCTCCCTTCAATTAATTGTGTGTCGTGATTAAAAAGGCGTAGTGTGTTTCAGGATGTAATAAGACTGTGCGGTCTCCTAGGAGATGGTGTAGACCCAGTGGACACTTGACTTACAGCACTGCAAACCTAATGGAAACTCTGTGCACTAGATTAGAGAAGTCGTTTTTGGCAACAGGACCAGTGCTGGTTGACTAAGCATTGGTTGATTGTAAACTAGCTCATGTAAGCAAAAGACTAGTAAATTTAATGCGGCCAGATTATCTTGAAATTATATTTTTGCATTTAATTTTCGAACACTTTATTTTATTGTCGCTAACCACTTTTAGTTGGACAGGACTGTGTATTGCTAGACATCAGTACCAATTTGAAGTTTGGTAAATTGCTTTACCGGAATCATTTCAGTTTGGCGAGTATTGCCTATTTTATTTCAAATGCATATTGTAAATTATACAACATTACAAGTTGAATAAATGAAGTATAAAACACAAGTTGTGCTGTCCTTTCATCTGTGCAACAGCATGTGCTTTATTTTTCTTTTCTTTTTATTTCTTTGTGTTTGTGTTTCCTTTTGTAGTTCAGCATAGAGCAGTGGATGATGCTTAAAGGTTTCCCAGCATTGCCGTCCTGCAGCGATGCCCTGACGGACTCTCTGGATTGAAGCCAAGGTGAGAGCTCACAGCCACAAGAACGGCTCCCTCCGTGGGCAACAGTAGGGCGCTCACGCCCCCCGGTCCCGCCAACTATACTAATGCTAAGCAACTGAACTAAAAAAAGAAAAGTATTTTCACATAAATCGTGCATGTGTTAATTGTATTGGGATTTGCCCATTGTTG
Organism: Aphredoderus sayanus; assembly: GCA_027564795.1. Classification (NCBI taxonomy): domain Eukaryota; kingdom Metazoa; phylum Chordata; class Actinopteri; order Percopsiformes; family Aphredoderidae; genus Aphredoderus; species Aphredoderus sayanus. Next base: position 11,621 of record JAODUG010081370.1, read on the forward strand.
GCGCACTGTCAAAAATGAATATAAAAACACAATGCTGCCATTTCATTCCTGTTCAACTGCTATCATAACCGGGAGCTCACATTGGCTAAACAATATGAGCATTTGTCCAGACTCGGCCATTTGAATAGACTGGAATCAACATGCAGGCAGTCTCTGAGTCGTGACTATATATTTGAATGGTCTGGTTTCTTTTAGATAAAGTGTGTGTGTGTGTGTGTGAGTCATAACGATTTTAAGTTAAGGGAGACACATCCTGTCTGCTTCTTTTGGGTTTCCTATTTAGCCTATTAGCACCATTGCTACTTAAAAAAAAAAGAAGAATGTTTTAATATAATTACATTTTTGTGAGAGCTACTTCCAATGAGTCTCGTTATCTTGCACCATTCACCAGTTATGCGTGAAAATGAGCTTCACACTTCATGTATCCGTCTGCTTACAGAATGGCGGTGTTACTTTGCATTTTTAATAATCCTGACTGGCAAGTGTCCCATCTATTGGGAGCTTTAAGCAACCATGGCGCCTACATGAATGGACAGCTTATTTAAGGTTAATTGTTATTTATTTATTGAAGATAACTAACCTCCCAACATGTGGCCACCACAAAAGTTTAACGCTGCATTTCATCATCTGAAATATGCTAGTGTACTTTTCCATATTGTCATATTGTTTATTTTTTTTCATTTTTGTGTAATATCTACCGGCTCCTTTCCCCATACATACACCTTGGCTGTGGATTAGCATTGCCATTATTCCTGGCGTCGATCCATGCTAATAGGTTCATGCTTACTTTCCTTCATATGTTATGAGCGCTGGATCTGTATGTCCGCTCTCGCCTCTACTCTTGCATCACAGATGAATTGGTAACTGGATTTATTTATGTCTCTTAATCAATCAGGCTCTTTCTTTTCCTCTCGCTGCATCTTCTCCTCCCTTCCCCCACTCCCTCACCCCCCCATCCTCTGCACCCATCAGCTTAATGTGTTTATTATACACTTATGTCTGACAATGCACTAGAATGAGAGAGACAGAGACAGACAGAGACAGA
>JAODUG010081381.1:0-12664 GCA_027564795.1 Aphredoderus sayanus
GAGAGAGAGAGATAGAGAGAGAGAGAGAGAGAGAGAGAGAGAGAGAGAGAGAGAGAGAGAGAGAACCTGCTTAGGCCAGTGCTCTGGAAAGAGCTGTGGGATGGAGGGCCCAGTAGAACCATTTGTTGATGTCAGGCCATTATGTCAAACCTTTTAGAGCATTACCTGGCCTGCAAAACAATGTTTTTTGGAACAGTAAGTGGAAACATGCATGGTTTGATTATTCTGTAGTAGAAAGGCTTAGGTGTATACTGTATACAAATCAGTGTACTTTACTAGAAAATATGTGGCTATTGTGGTAGAAATGTATTTTTCAACAATGCATATCGATTTGTAGCATTTTGATTATAAATGGTAGCATATGAGGGATAGCAGACATGGGTGAACCTTGAACACCAAAACTATGTGTTGAAAAAGTCTCTTCTGTTAGTCAGGGCAACTGGCAGCCATACAGTCGACGCTTATAAAACCCATTGCACCAAATTCTTTAAAGAGACACATAAATCTGTGCTTGCTATATGTGGTTGTTACATGAAGTACCACTGACCCCTGAACAAGCTCTTTGCTTTCGCTTTTAGAGACAAATAGAAATGTGTAGTGTTGCAGCATGCTCTCTCTCAACCCAGGAACCAGTGTCAGCTAAATGAGTCTGTGCATATAATCTTTGTCTTCTGTCGTTACTCTAAAGTAATAGTCCTCACCCTCCCTCTCTCTCTCTCTCCCTCTCTCTGTGTGTGTGCATCCCACATCCCTTTAAAAAACACAAAATGAGCTCATTGAGGCAGGAATGAGATCACTGGAACAGTCCTGAACCTGCCAGAGATGTCTAAACTCTTTTCAAAGGAATATGGAGATCAAGTAAAGTGAATTATAACTAATAGAAACAAATGCAAGTTCAAATGCAAGTAAACACGTGAATGGCACTACTGTCATGCTTCAGTGGGCTTTTAGGAAAGATTTATGTTTTTGTTTGTGATCTTCAGATTTCACAGAATAATAGTGGAGTTGGAGTGTTTGGTGTGGGTGGATTATACACTTTTATTGTAATAATTGTTGTGTTTTTGAAGACTCCATCGTTTTTTGGGTAATATTTCCATAAATCTACCTTTTCTATCTCCGATGGAATTCTGCTTCATGACTGTGGCTGTGGGTCGATGTTTGGTTGATTAACTGTAGCTTGGTTTTTCTCTCTACAAAGGCATGATTTGATGGACCCCACACAGATTTTTGTCCCAAACCTTATTTACAGTATCTGCCTTTTGCACTTTGAGCTATTGGGTTAGAACATTTAATATGCTAGAGGGCCAAAACACAATAGGTAAATTAGTTTGAGGTCAGTGATTTTTATTTTGTCTAAAGAGAGATAGAGGCTGTCTATTGGTCCGGAGAAGTTGCAGTTCAATGCAGTAGTGTTGAGGATGAACCACTTGCTAAATGCTAAATCCTAAATTCTTATCAGTTACACATTACATCAGCAAGCACCTCTGTAGAGCATGCACCTTTGGGCTCTATAAAACATTGTGTCAGAAATCTAGTCTGTGTGTTCAGCTCAAGGGTACATGCATGCACATTTTTGAGAGACTGTTTTTGACTGTAGTAACCTCAAATTTTACCCAAAAAATAACCTAAGTGAATCCTTCATTCTCTGTCTTTCATTTTTGTTATTTGCCAAAGCATGACTCATTATCCTGACTCATTCATATGTCGCCACTCTTTCTCCACCTCCTTCACTGTTTTTCTCTGCGTATATACAGTGAGTCAGCAGGGTGAACACACACACACACACACACACTTTTCGCAGAGGCTCTGTTTGCTTCTACTCCATTGGCTGCAGAGGGGACCTATGGCGGCTGGTCCCCTTCCTTCCCTTGCATCACCGGCTGTCATCCTCAGCCAATCCCTCGCTCGGGATGCTGCACACGCTCAGTGTGCTGCAGTGAGCCAGCATTTACTGGTTGGAGGGGAGGGAGACATTGAAAGAGGAGGAGAGAATGATACATGCAAATGAGGGGTGGGAGAGGTATGTGAGGAGAATTGATTGGCTGGGGGTCCAACTTGACTGAAACTCCCCTCCCTCGGTTTCTCCCGACGAGCCCCCAAACAGACACGCTTTACAACACAAGGCCTGCTTTCTCACGCACGCACGCACACACACACACGCACACTCTCTGTCACCTCCTCATCAGCGCATCGTCCTGGGCGATATGCGGGGTATCTTCTAGAGAGTGACGTGGTGGGGTGCAGGAGCTTTCCGTCATTAAGGTACTGCCCGCTTGACCAATGCGGAGTTGGAACGGGTAAGGGTCTATGTGTGGTGGGAGGACGCCTGTTGATTTGTTCATGAATGTCTTGTTTCAGATTATGTGCCGTTGTTCTGTTAGTTCGACTGTAGTAACTGTAGCTCTTAATATTTAGTTTGGACGGGTGACATTAGAAGCTGATAAAGTGTGTGGTTTAGTTTGTATCTCGACCGATGGATGCCTTTGCCTGCGTAGTAGACGTTGATAGCTCAGTGTTTGGCAGAAGTCATTTGGCTTAGCCGGTGCTGATCTGGTTATGTAAGAGCGGCGCTCTCCGTGGAAGGCACGACCTTGGCTGCCAGCAAAGAGCTTCTGTTGTCCCGTTGTGTCTGCCCACTGCATTTAGGAGGGTTTAGGACCACGTCCATATTTCAGCCTCTGCTTATGCTTGTACATAGAGTTTATAACACTTCTGTGGCTTCTGATTTGTCTGGATGTGTGTGTGTGTGCGTGCGTGCGTGTGTGTGTGTGCGTGATTGCATATGATCTGAAATCTGATAGAGGGGTTTCCCTTTTCATTCAAACTTGCATAACAATTACGGGAGCATGAACACTGCAGCTGGTGACCTCACCCCATCCTTCTTTATTGGCATACAGTACATTGGTATAGGAGAGAGACTGATGGAGGAAGCCAGACAATGTAAACAAAGCTGGAGAGCACACCGGAGAGAATGATAGGAAAGTAAAAAGAGAACAGTGCTGTACTAAGACTTGTTCCCTCGAGGATCTGTTTCCTCGGAGAAAAGGAGGTGTCCCGCTTATCTGCCTGTCTAGAAAGGTAACAATGTGAACGCTGACCCACTTTGCCACTTTTTCCTGTTTAGACAGAGGTCAACTTACTGTACATCTCATGCAGTACCTGCAGTATGCAGTCTTTAATTTGGACAGATGATGTCGGAGAGCTACAGTAACTGCCAGGCAACAAGACTTGACTATGTTAAGAATGTAATGTTTTGATTGGCACATTGGCTTTAATGCACATCAGCCTTGCTTTGGAAAGAAATGAGCTAGCAGTTCAGGTACTACTGTACTTCAGGCTACTGAATAATTTCTAAGCACTTACCTAGATTTATAATGTAACTTTTATATTGAAAACTTGGCCAAATCATATTTTGTCCAGAAGTTTGGGAAATATTGGCAATAAGGAATAGTGTAATAGGTATATTATCACTTTTGTTTTTACTTTTGCATGGTTGAGTATTTTAAGCCTGTGATGATGTCCTGAGTGCTATGCTTTCTCTTGGGCATGAAATATTTATCTCAAGTTCTGCCTGGATGTCAGTGGAGACACCACTTATGCATAGCATTCTGTACTTTCACCAGCACATTTGAAAGCCTGGTTCTCTAGAGTCTACACCCTTTAAACCAGCCTTATCCTGGAATATGATGTCAGCAATATTATAATAACAATTTGACTAGGATTAGACCTACAGCATTGTAATTTAGCATATTTAAATTGCAAAGCTACAGCCACCAGTGTTTTTATACTAATAATCACTTGATACCTTATCCCTTGTTTGACCTCCTACCTATTATTCCACCACAGCTCAGGGGATATATGGTCATTAACTATTGTTGATTTAGGAAGCAGTTGATTCGTTCAACCTGAACTAGCTAAACAGCAGGCTACTATTGGTAAACTGAAAACATATTTACACAGTTTTACATAGATTTATAGTTGCATATATTTATTTTGTTAAAGCGATAGTATGTAAATTCTACAATCCTTTTTACTGGAGTAAAAAGTCAATGTGCCAGGCCAAATCAAGTATGCTTAACGTTTTGTAAGCCTGTTAGTATAATATTGCCACAAGGTGGCTCTGTCTCTATATTTAGTACTGTTTGAAATAGCTGTATCAGAGCGATTCTGCAGTCCACACATGGTTTCATATCTCTCTTGATTTAGGGATCATAGGGATAAACAGACCTAATACTTGACAGCAAATTTATAAAAACTAACAATCTGTATGTATAGAGTTTTGTTTTTACAACCAATTTGATTCATCATTGTTACAACCTAGAAAATACACCAAACTATAGGGGCTTGACATTTTTACAATCTTCAGTATTACACATTGTAGCTCTAATAATACTCAGTTTCTGTTCCTGTTTCCTTGATGTTTTATTCGATGGTCTTTGACTGTGTGTGTGTGTGTGTGTGTGTGTGTGCTCGGTGCTTGTCTCTCGTACCATTTCTGACTGTGTGTGTGTGTGGCCTTGTCCGGCCTGTGTGTTGCCCCCTCAGGGTGCAGGGCAAGAGGCAGGGGGACTCCTATGTACTAGGATGGCCAGTGAAGGCTCCACTATTCCCAGCCCTGTGGTGCGCCAGATCGACAAGCAGTTCCTGATCTGCAGCATATGCCTGGACCGCTACGACAACCCCAAGGTGCTGCCCTGCCTGCACACCTTTTGTGAGAGGTGAGTGGGGGTAGCTGGTGTCGCTCTCCATACGAGCACAGCATGCTGGGTACTGTATTTGGCGCGTGGGGGGCGATTTGGGAATGATTATGTTCTGATGTGCAGATGAGAGTGTGGGCGAGTGGCCCTCGTGATTGGATGTACCCTGAGCAGGTAGGTGCAGGATAGACCGTTTTTTATTTTCATTTTTCGTTTGATACTGCTCACCTGAGGTGGCCTACACACACTGGTGTCTTTGATGTCCTTACCGTGCTAGTCAGTGGTTGGTGCTTGCCTCTCAGACAGACACCATTTGTTCTTGAAACAATAAAGCTAAATGTTTTATTGTCCTGTTCATTCTATTGTCTTGTTGAAGTCTAACTAATAGCTACATTTGGTCTGTAACATTCCTAATGTTTTTTTGTCATATAACTATAATTACTATCGATATCATTTAATGTCAATGTCAATGTTTAAGTTGACTCATTAATTGCTGTTCTATAACCTTGATATATTAACCCCGTTTAATCTAAACCCCGCCCCCCCATCCTGCTCTCCTCCAACCAGGTGCCTGCAGAACTACATCCCGGCCCACAGCCTGACCCTGTCCTGCCCCGTGTGCCGGCAGACGTCCATCCTGCCGGAGAAGGGCGTGGCGGCGCTCCAGAGCAACTTCTTCATCACCAACCTGATGGACGTCCTGCAGCGCGGCCCGGACGCCTGCAGCCAGGAGGCCACCGCGCTCAGCACCATCGCGGCCGTGGCCGCGGGGCAGCTGCTGTCCTGCCCCAACCACGGAGGCAATGTACGGGTAAACGGGGTCCGCTATGGCAGCGTTTCCCAACCCTGGTCGTGGAGGCCCCCTGCCCAAATGAACCCATCAAATGAATGGGCCGTTATCAATCTCTGCAGAAGCCAGATAATGACCCATTCATTTGAGTCAAGTGTGTTGGAGAAGGGCGGGAGGAGGCCCCGCAGGACCAGAGTTGTTGTGCTGTGCTATACGCCACTCTGAGCCCATGTTAGCAGATTAGCTTGTTCATGTGCGTGAGAAATGTGTGATTTGTCTTGTGGTCTCTGCAGTTTTTATGCACATATTATCAAATACCCAAGCTACATAACACCTATGTAATTTTATGATAAAAGGCAGATCCCTTACACAAGTCAGTGAGTGAACATTCTCTGTTGATGTCATGTTATTGTAGTACAATTATTCAAATTGACTACAGTTTATTTTGCAGCAGTGCGTACAGGCTCACCTCAAGGCTCAGCCTTGAGGAATGGCTGCCAAGGCTTATCGGCACATTTCAACCTTAATTACACGGTCATGAAACAGTGGCGCGGATGCATCAAATCTCCAGGGAAGCCGTTTGTTTTCCTTGTTGCCTAGGTGATGGAGTTCTACTGTCCGCCGTGTGAGACGGCCATGTGTCAGGAGTGCACGAGCGGCGAGCACGCAGAGCACCGAACCGTGCCTCTGAAGAACGTGGTGGAGCAGCATAAGGCCTCACTGCAAGAGCAGCTGGACGCGGTCAAGAAGAGGTGACAGCCCACCTCCGTCTGCCTGTTATGGCCTGAACGTGGACATAACTGGTCATTAGCTGACCCGTCTTCATGTTCTACTGAACCGTGGTGAAACCCTGTAGCTTGCTTTAATTAACCGTCAATGCTCACGTAGACAGTATAAAGAAATCCCATTGTTAATGGATGGATCAGAACCGCACTGGCATTCGCATCCATCCGCAGTTGACTTCCATTTTTTCCCCTCATTAAAAACTTTTTACTACTGTATGTAGTAGTAGCTGGTACTGCTGTACTGTTTAATGTATTATATATTATGTTTTGCTTTACAAGACACTTTCTAAGTGTGTTTGTGAGAAACAGTGGAAGTGACCATTAGGTAATTGTAATGCGATAGGATGGCCTCAGTTACGTCACACTGCGTAGACCCCAACCAACGCTCCACTTGTCCTAGGCTTCCAGAGATCGACTCAGCCCTTCAGACGCTCTCAGAGATCCTGCTGCAGCTGACCAATCAGAAGAGCTCAATTGAGGACGACATCCACGCCACGTTTGATGAGCTGCAGAAGACGCTGAACGTCCGCAAGAGCGTGCTGCTGATGGAGCTGGAGGTTAACTACGGCCTGAAGCAGAAGGTACCTTGAACGTTCATGGAGTTTGCTTTACGTTACAGTGTAGTTTTTGTTTGAACATGCACGACTATGGTAAAGACTGTATAGTGGCGTTGACAGACTATTACCATAACAACTAAATCATGTTTGGCATATGTGTATACTGTACAGTAGCCTATCATAATAAGAATAAACTATATTTATATAGCACATTTGAAAAGCGTCTCACTTTTGGCTCATATGTGTGTTGTTCACTTGGTCCACAGCTAATCTGATAAGTGATTTAATCAAGTATGGATTTGAGCATGGCCATAGAGAGCAAAGCCAGTATAGTCATGCCTCTTCAGAGAAGCAATCTCACAGCCCACAGGCAGGTTATCACATAGTTAACTAATGATTTCATACGCACAGATGGTACTTGGGAGAGTTAGATGTATTCCTCTGTTGCAGTTAAGTCATGCTGGCTAGAGCCAGTGTGCTTGTGTGATTGGAGGATTTGGGTCACATGTCATGTGTTGTGCGGGTGTGGTGCATTCAGTAGACAACATGTCCTCATCATGCTGCTCATTTTCTTTCTTTTCTGATAAATGTTCATTCTTGGGGCTGTTTATGACAATTGTATAGGCTAAATATGAAAGAATATAGATGATCTACTGCAGGCAAGGAGATTTGATAAAGACAGTTACTTGTTCTTTACTGCTAACGGCTCAATGGACACACTTGTTGGGGAAGAGGAGTGTGTTAGCCAGATGGGGGTGAGTCTGTTTTGGTCGTCATGAGGTTGTGGTAGGGACATGAGACACTACTGCTGTTGTCTTGCTCTTTTATCTGTCCAATGACTCGGAATATCTATTTACAACAATGTTTACAGCATGTTGAGAGATTGTATTGAACTTGAAGAGTTCATTCAGAATGCAGTAGAAAAATGTAGCAATTTTCTGTGTACGGGAACTTGGCTGTAGTTTGTGTGTTGTCAAGGGGAACACCACAGTTACAGTAGGTATATGCATAAGTTAACTATATATTCTCTAGTAATATAGATGCATGTGTGTGCCTGTGCCTGTGTGTGTGTGCGTGTGTCTGTGTGTGTGTGTGCCTGTGTCTGTGTGTGCCTGTGCCTGTGTGTGTGTGGGCGTGTGTGTGTGTGTGCCTGTGTGTGTGTGTGCCTGTGTCTGTGTGTGTGTGTGTCTGTGTGTGTGTGTGCCTGTGCCTGTGTGTGTGTGTGTGCCTGTGCCTGTGCCTGTGCCTGTGTGTGTGTGTGCCTGTGTGTGTGTGTGTGCGTGCGTGCAGGTGCTCCAGGCCCAGCTCGACGCCCTGCTGCAGGGCCAGGAGGGCATTAGCAGCAGCTGCAGCTTCACAGAGCAGGCCCTGAGCCATGGCAGCGAGGCCGAGGTGCTGCTGGTGAAGAAGCAGATGAGCGAGCGGCTCCGCCAGCTGGCCGGCCAGGAGCTGCCCCTGCGGCCCGGCGAGAACCACCAGCTGGACTTCCGCGTGGAGACGGAGGGCCTGAAGAAGTCCGTCCACAACCTGGGCACCATCGTCACCACCAACGCCGTCGCCTCGGCCACCGTGGCCACCGGCGAGGGCCTGCGCCAGTGCGTCGTGGCCGCGCCCACCTCCGTCACCATCACAACCAAGGACAGGGACGGGGAGCTCTGCAAGATGGGCAACGCCGTCATCACCGCGGAGATCTCCGCGCCCGACGCCTGCAGGGTTGACGGGGAGATCCTGGACAATAGAAACGGCACGTACGAGTATCTGTACACGGCTGCTAAAGAGGGAGGCTTTACCTTGTCGCTGCGCTTGTACGGCCAGCACATCAAAGGGAGCCCCTTTAAGATCAAGGCCATCAAGTCAGTAGACGTGTCGCCTACTTCAGATGGCCTGAAGAAAAGGCTGAAGTCTCCAGGAAGTGGCCACATCAAGCAGAAGGCCATCAAGAGGCCCGCCAGTATGTACAGCACAGGGAAGAGGAAAGAGAACCCGATCGAGGATGACCTCATCTTCAGAATTGGTAGAGTATATTGGCATAGCGTCCTGTTCACCAATGCTTCTCAGCCTTTATTGACCCATGCATGGTCCCCAAAAATAAGTAGTTCTGAACAAGCAGCATCAAGATAATGACATACTGGATATAAACAACCGCAAACACCATTGAAAAAATTCTATATACTAAAATGTATATGAATGTAATGTAATGTAGGCACACATTCAATCTAATTTTTATATTTTCTAATATTCTTACAACAATAAATAAAGTTATGTTTTTATTCCCTTGAGAATCCACACCACTTCATGTCTTAAACATAATTGTCTTACTCAGTAACACTCAGCAACAAATCAGATGCCAGCTTTGCCCCTGGGGAATTATAAGTCAGGACAATCAGTCACACATATGACAACACAAAACACACTCATATGACAACGCAACACAGTCTTTTTGTTTATTATTTCAGGTACCAAAGGAAGAAACAAAGGAGAGTTTACTAATCTTCAAGGCGTGGCTGCTTCTATGCTGGGAAAGGTCCTGATTGCAGACAGTAACAACCAGTGTGTCCAGGTAAAATAATATAAACATAACATCTCTTACTTGTGTTTCGCCTCAATATCAGTCACTAATATAGAGCAGTGGGATGTTGATGTTGTTGGCTGAGCACTATGACTCATCATTATTCAGTTAGCTTGGAGAGTGCAGCATTTGTACTTTGCGATCTCCACGGAAGCATAACTCTTTTTTTAAAGAAAAAGACTACACAGGATTAAACCATATATCGATGGGAGGTTTACGCTGACGTGGGTTAATGGATTATGTTCCATTATCTACCTGAAACACTAAACACCATCACTGATTTAATTTTTATTTACTTTTGTGTAGATTTTCTCTAATGATGGCCAGTTTAAGAGCCGGTTTGGTATTCGAGGCAGGACTCCTGGTCAAATGCAACGGCCAACTGGTGTGGCCGTTCACCCCAACGGAGACATCATCATTGCTGACTATGACAACAAGTGGGTCAGCATCTTCTCCAGTGAGGGCAAATTTAAGGTGAGGGTCATGACATGCATTCTTGCATTCTTACCTTAGTGCTTAGTTGCCAGCAGCATTTACTGCAATTTTAATGGAGCTCCTCTGAGGCCCAAAATGGGAGCTCTAAATGCGGGATCATTTCAGGGTTTTATTAGCATCAGAATTCATTGTTTTAATGTTGCTAAATGTGCAGAGACAGTTACTGTACATGCCACTGATAGGCTAACAAGCTAACTAATGTAATTTAATGTAATGTAACGTAATCCCTTTCCAGAACAAAATTGGCTCAGGTAAGCTGATGGGCCCTAAAGGTGTTTCCGTGGACAGGAATGGCCATATTATTGTGGTCGATAACAAGTCCTGCTGCGTCTTCATTTTTCAACCAAATGGAAAGCTTGTCACCAAGTTTGGTAGCCGTGGCAACGGCGACAGGCAGTTTGCAGGTACACTCAATGGTAATATGTGCACTGCCCTTCACTACCTGTGTCTTTGCAGATAATTAACACCTGCATGTGGAATAGGGACACACTCAGAAAGGATATCCTACTGTAGTTTCCCCAGCCCAAAGTCATAAGTTGAAGGTGCTAGTAAGTGTAAGTAGGTGATGCTAGAGAAAGAAATTTGATATGTAAACTCAAAATCTGCTTGTCGCATGAAAATCGCTTCCCTCACCTTTAATAATTGCTTGATGAGTGCTACTGTATTAGCAAGCATGCTTTCAAGTTCATAGTGGAATTTAGTAAACCTTGTGAATACATGTCAAAAACATTAATAAACATATTGTTGTTTTTTACTATAAATAATGGATATTGGTAAAGTGGTGCATGCAAAACACCTAGTAGTCAAGTAATCTATTTGGCTGCCATTTATGCCATGACATGGCAAGTTTATATGCTTTAAACTTATCACAGTTACAGTCTCAATGGGCCTTTTAGGTTTAAGTTAAGACACCGAGATCAATGACTTTGTCCTCTATGCTTGTTATATCCAGGCCCTCACTTTGCTGCTGTCAACCAGAACAACGAAATCATTATAACAGACTTCCACAATCACTCGGTGAAAGTAAGTGCATAGAAAGTTACAGACAAACAATGAAACATTAATATAAAAAACTTAATATGAATAAAAACATACAAGTCATACAAGAGATTAAGTACAGTCAATTATGACAAAGGAATTATGCAATTCCCTATAAAGGCTGTTAGGATGGTTTTTTAAGTATACTTTCAACACTCAAGTGTTTTATGTTGAAGATGTGTATGTATATATATGTGTGTGTGTGTGTGTATGTATTATACTGTATGTATATGTATATGTTTATGTACTTTTTTAACATATATTTGCATTAAATTTACAAACTGGTTTAAAAAAGAATGACTTTGTTAAAGAAAATGTACATTGGTTTGTTTCCACATTTATTTCTTCCTAAAACAGGTGTTTAATGCAGAAGGAGAATTCCTGCTGAAGTTTGGTTCCAATGGGGAAGGGAACGGACAGTTCAATGCCCCAACTGGTGTTGCGGTAGACGTGAATGGCAACATCATAGTAGCTGACTGGGGCAACAGTAGGATACAGGTCAGTGCAAAACACAGGGGAGATGTAAAAACCAAATTGTATCCCACTTTACTCACCTACTTGAGTCACAACTGAAACAAACGTACAGTAGACATGACCCAGTTCCACTGTAATACTTTGCAACCTAAATGTTATTGCAAAGGTACATGGAACAATCACGTGATATGTTCTCTCTCTCTTTCTCTGTCTGTCACTCATTCTCGCAGGTGTTTGATGGCAGTGGCTCCTTCCTGTCCTACATCAACACCTCAGCAGACCCACTGTATGGCCCCCAGGGACTGGCTCTGACCTCCGACGGCCATGTTGTGGTGGCCGACTCAGGCAACCACTGTTTCAAAGTCTACCGCTACCTACAGTAGCCATTCCCCTCCCACAATGCACAAACTGTACAGTGTAAATACAAACACACCTTATCCAAGCTTTATTAATGCGCAGACAGATGCATACACACAGTGTATGTGTCATTTGAACTTGCCTACTTATCCATTCAACCTTTGACCGTACCATTATTTGTGCCACCTGTTTGACCATTTATTCACCTTGTGGACCACTGACTCTGAAGGAACTAAGGGATTGTTTGGAGACTGGATCTGTTGGGAGTAGAGAGAGCTGAGCATCATTCATAACCTCTTGTCTGTTTTAGATAAATTCCGTGTTATTATTCCTCATTGTTATTTTTAAAGTGTTAACTAGGATTTAATATTTTAGTTATGTTGAACTGTGGGCTTTTTATGTCATGAAAATACTATTGTGTAGAAAGATTACTTCACAACTGGTGCTGATAGTAGTGGTTCGGCACCTTGATTTCCTGAAGAAAAGCAACATGTTTCACTATGTCAATTGCAGCTCATTGTTTCTTAATTCTGGTGTAAACCTTTAAGCCTCTGTCTTCACATTATGCCTGCTAACTATAACAGAATCCTGCTTGGCTCATTTAACAGGGTATTTTTGAAGCATGACATGACATTAACAGGCAATGGCATGTATTACGTTTACAGATAAAAATCACAAAGCACTGTGCACAATTTAGGGATCAGTGACTGACTGTGTAATTAACAACTATAGAAATACATTTTCTGTAACTGGTATTCTTCAGTGATACAATAATTTGTAGTGAACAATAGAAAAAGACTAATGAATGGAAAAATCTCTGTTATCTGTGAGGATTTATTGTTGAGGTGAAGGAAGCTAGTCACTGGTTTAACAGAAATGCAATACCGCGTTAAGAGGAAGTG
>JAODUG010081392.1:0-12662 GCA_027564795.1 Aphredoderus sayanus
GTGTGTGTGTGTGTGTGTGTGTGTGTGTGTGTGTGTGTGAGTGTGTGTGTGAGTGAGAGCAAGCATTCATTATGTAAACTGCACAAGTTTGTTCATTAGCAGCCTTAATTATTTACTGCGATAATAGATTCCTCTTTCACTATCAGTGGCTGAAAGGTATTGACTGTACATTGTTATCAACTAAAGACAAATATCCACTATTAAATACATATAAATATTACATATGGTCTATTAGATAATGCACTGTGACCGTTGTTTGTGTTAGATAGGGACATAGGGAGGTTCTGAGAAATGCACTACAGGTTGCAATGGCTCCGAACATGCATAGAAAAAAGCCTGTAGATCTGTCTGAGATCATGTTAAACTAAAACATTTGTCTCTGTTGCATCTGTCCTGCTGTGCACACTTTGGGACGATTAAACTCCATCTGACATCACGCTGTCTGAGAGCGGACAAAACCTTTTTAAGCCACGCTCTGAAAAATGACTGGGTGTGCAAGTGTTTGCTGCTGGTTTTGGTTTGACATTACTCAGAGCAGGACATATAACTCTACCCCCCAAGCCACCCCCACCCCACCTCCAGTCAGCATGAAGTATTGAAACTGTTTCAACATAGAGGGAAAAACACAGCAGGCTTATATTTTCAAAGGAATTCCACACACTGTGTTCATCGTATAACAACAAAAAAGTGAAGATGAGCTGTGTCTAAAGCATACTGTAAGTCTGAAAATTCATAAAGATGTGTGAGATTATCACTTTAGATCGAGGTCTTATACAGTAATGGTGTACAGTAATAGTGTTCCCGCTGAAAAGGAGAATTGGTCAGCTCAGAAGTGAAGGCTTAAAAAAGAAATGCAATAGCTGCCAAAACAGTGGCTTGAGCATTACAGAACAGTGGACAGAAGGACTGAAATTCCACAGCCTGACATTGTATTGTATATACAGTACAATTTGACCAGTGAGGGCATCTAAAGGCTTAATTTCACATGGAGGGGACATAAATCAGCTGTGTGCATAGTACAGTATGTGTACGTGATTTAGGGAGAGTAAAATATCCTGCTGAGACCTCATACTACTACTACTGTACATCATAAACTGAGAAATAAGCAGTACAAGGGCCAACTCTTGCTGGTGTCATTGTCCAGTCTCAATATAGTACTCACTGTTCGGCCAGGCTTCATCTGCCATCTGCCCGCATTAATATTACAGTATATTCCACTATTTACTCAAAACCGAATGTTTTCACGTGGCTTGAGATACAGATAGATACACAGATACAGTAGATATGATAAATAGACAGAAAGATTCTCTTCATCCCGTAAATCCCAAAATTGCCCCTGCGTGGTGAGAAATATGGTGTATTACTTATTGTACGAATGCATTTGGACTGAGTAAACAGGTCAGAGGAGAGGAGGCCACCTGGGGATATGAAGGACGGCCCATGGTTAAATGGTCAACTCTAATATTCTTCACTATGACCTGCTGTTGTAATGCCGGTAAAAACATACAGTGACTGATTATTTAAGCTATGCAAAGAACCGTTCAGATTCTAGCACATTCTGGTCCAGTTCTCATTCATCTGCTCTAACCCTGCTGGTTTGTGAACTTTTTTGTTGCTGTACCTGCACACCATGACGCACTCAAAACAGTGAGTCATGTCACCACAAGACCACAACAATTACTTCTCTCAGCGTTAGCAGTGGACATCCTGTAGTTTTCACATAAAACGATTCAACTGACATTGAACCGAACGAAAGCGGTGGCCATTTTGTCCACCCGTGAGCTACTGGCGACCTGATCTCTCAGGAGATGTCTCCAGCAGACACTGCGATGAGGACAGGAAAGGGATGCTTAAGGCTGTTAGGCGGTTGGGATATCAGGCAGCACCCAGGGTTGTCTTTGAACTACTGGCATCACTACACAGACTCATGTGCACCATCCGTGGCCGTACATGCACAAACACACACACACACACACACACACACACACAAGCACAGACATATAGACAGTGGCACAACACACAGTCCCTGTGTCAAATCACTTTGGAATCACTATGCATTACACCCTTGAGACATGTGTGTGTACTGTATGTGTGTGTGTGTGTGTGTGTGTGTGTGTGTGTGTGTGTGTGTGTGTGTGTGTGATGGGTTCTAGCATGTGCCCATGAGTGTTTCCACGCTGCTCCTACGCTCCTGGGTACAGTAGGAAAGGTTAAGCTGTTGCCAGATGTTTCAAGTCACTGCTCAAATGGAGTCTCATAAGTCAGAGGAATGGATTAAGAAGGGCACTTTCATGCTTTCTTTTACTTCTTTCTCTTTGTACTTCTCTCCTGCAGAACATGTAATGCAATTTTTCCTTTAGCATTTGGTCAGAATGTTAGTATGACTCGAGCTGATATGATTACTACTGCAGTTTGTTAGGTATTTTGCAGTTTCTATCTATTTTTGCTGGGCTCACTGAGGGCACCTCTATTCCTGATAATGGTCCCGTACATCTTCTGTCTGTGACTTACTGAGTACCTCAGCAGGAGAAGCCTAATTGTCCTAAATGCCTTTCTTACAGACGATTTCAGCTGGGCTGTTAAGAGAGGAGAGAAACATATTGTCTTGCCACGCTAACTTAACTTTTCAGTTACAAGATATACAAGGTGGGCACCTACTGGTCTTCACAGAGAGAGTCTGATAAAGGCACAGGAGGCTGCACAATTGTTCTGTATTTCTGTTTGCATAAAAACGCTTGTAAAATCTTTCTTTGATTTTTAAGCTAATTGTTGCTTATTTAATTATTGATGGTGTAGTGATCCTTGGTCACCCGAAGGATAAGCGTGAATGAAACACATTTTCATTCTAATACATTTAAGACTTACAGTATATGCATTTCTCCTTTCCTGCATCCAAACAGTGGAGAGACATAACCGCAGGCCGTCACTAAAGGGTTTATGACCTACCCCCTCCTTAAAAGGAGAAGATCTGACACTTCATTCCACATGAGAACAACCCTAAATACAGAGACATTTAGTTTGTGTTTACAATAATCAAAATATATGCTATGCTTTATATTACCGGTCTAACTATGTGTGTATATAGTACATATTGTATTGACAAGAATAATCAAAATCATTGTAAAATGTTTCTTAATGTTTTCTTGTTCGGTTAACTGATGTTTTTCCACAGACGTGATAAGAGGTAATTTTACAACTGGCAAACCCCCTTTCTCCCTGCCAGCAGCCCAAGAAAGGAATGTCCTTTGTATGATGCTCACTCAAAACTAAGCTAAAACTTGTTACAGGTTCTAACACTAGTTGACTGTTAAATTTTGTATTATTTGTTGAGTCACCAAACTTTGGGAATAGTATCTTTATATACACTGTATATCTATGCCACATACAGTATATAAACTGCTATTTCTAGTGAGGTACAATTATATGATCTATTTTCATACATAATTCTATACTCATGTGTGATGTCAATTTGATGCATTTTCATTACTGTGATTTAAACATCTGAACATTCAGATTTGTGATTGACTTTGATAACGAGTTGAAATATTATTAATTTATTAATAATCATAAAGGTTACTAACGGCCAATAGGGGTTCAGTGGAACCCATACAAACATAGTGGTGCCCCGAAATTCATAATATGAATTATGAAAATTAGAATATTTTTCAAATTTTTTCAAAGTTAATAAAGCCCAAAATTAATTCACTACATTGGAATGGAATATACTATTTTATTTCTAAAGTCCTGGAAGTAGGTTTTTTACTGCAGGTTTGTACTAACATGGGAAATTAAGAATGCTGATCTCAATTAGCATACAAAGCATGTATCCAGCATACTCATACTGTACACACCACTTTTCTGTTACTAGCACACTCATGCTCATTTAAGACCAAATAATCTCTTTGCCTTATAATACTTTAGGAGTGGGGTGATTCTGCCATGGCTGAACTTTGACAACTAGCAGCATTGACCTCGTAGGGTTCAGTCACTTGTGGAATTACTTCACTTATAGAGTCATTTGGAGAGTATCTTTGAGCTCATTGGTGTAATGCCAACCTCTCTAGAGAGACTGTGATAAGACAGAGGGTGACAGCCACCAGGCAATACGAGGCACCAGCGGACTGAAGATAACAGCTAACGTGTCATTCACGGGGGAGAAGAGAGACCGGAGAGGGGGCCTGGATGATGAGGAGGTGGGCACGTGGCACACTGCAAAGATAACGTGCCCTGCCCGCGCACTTGAGAGGCATCAGATCAGAGCATTCCGCACACAGGGACCTGTGCTCTTCTAATGCTGGATTACAGACTGCTCTCCTTATAAGCCTCTTGGGGGTGGTGCCTGGAATGTCGCCCAGAAAAGTGAAGGATTTGGCTCCACACTATAGGCGAATGGGAAGTTGAAGGAGGGGAGCAAAGAATTATTTAGGTACCTGTTTACTACATGATTACTCATAGCTCACCATTCTCTACAGCTGTCATTCAAAGCTGTTTAGCCCGTGTCTTAAGGGCATAGTGGAGACAAGATGAGATTACATATAATTTGGTTAAATGTTTTTTATTTTTATTTTTTTAGATTCAGTAAAATACCATGGATTTCAGCCATGCTAAACTGGCACTCTGAAATCAAAGGGCAAAATAATGCTGACAGCTCGGCATGTTGACAGAATGATTAAGGTTTTTCACATTAATTCAACAGATTGTCACATATTTGAATGTGTTCTCTGTCATGCTGACAGTGAAAACATGTCTTAACGCACTAAATCAATTATGTAGACACAAAAGAAAATCAGATTCTATTTGTGACAGTGAATACAATAATAATTAACAGACAAAGAATAGTTTCTTTCCAAAGAGCATTTAAAAAAATTTCAGATCCATGTGGAAACCTTTCTTTTGAGACATTGTTTTTCCTTTTTTGAGATATACCGTAGGCCTCTACGTTTTTGTTTTTTGCTTTTAAGCTTTTATGTAATAATAATACACTTTATTTATATAGCACCTTTCATACTAAATTTTCAACTCATTGGTCTTTACAATTTAAGACATTTGACAAACAAAAGATAAAGTGGACACATTTATTTAAAACAAAAAGAAGGAATAAGAAACAACAGAAAACAAGTTAAAAGCCATACAAATAACAAAAACCATTCACTAGAGGCAGATTTTCTACTCTGCTAGCGGTATTTACCTGCCCTAGCCAAATCTTAGTCCACACTCTAGGCTACAGGACTGTTCCTTAGTCACAGGCTAGGACAGCTAACCTGACATGCCAGATGGATTGCGGTTCATAAGTCCATCTGGGAAGGTGTCCATAGGAACTGTTTGTTCAGTAAACCATTTGTCTGTCACAGTAACTTCAACTGACCAACAAACCATATGACGTATGAAATTAAACTATCGCCGAAACAAATTGGGAGTAGAGCAAAATCATATTTTCCTTCTGAAAAGGCCTTCAATATTGTTGTTCTATTTTCAATGAAGGTTTAGTCTTCAGTTGAGATCAAACTGACGATATAGCATCATCTACATTTAGCATTTTAGGATCCACCATTGTTATTTTCAAGGTTCCAAGTCGCTTTCTCTGTCGTCACACCTAAACCACACTGGTAGCAATAACGATGACGCTGATTTGAAAGTTCAGATGCTACTCGGACTACAGTCCCCTTTCCAGACTGATTCTGACTGCGAACTTAAATTTAAGCTTGCAAGATCAGGATGGTCACGCGAGGCTATAGGACAGCTCCCCCTTCTAGGTAATGTCAAATTTCTATCTCCAGTTAAGGGTCAGTATTAAAGCCCTTATACATTATGTCTGTATGGCAGTATATCTGCAACAAGGTAAATGCCAAATAGTGAATAAACGGAAAATCTGGGGACAGATTTTGCATTCGTCATTTCCGTTAAGTACTCAACGCACTACGCAAGTACATACGTAGTAGAAGTGTACTAATAGAAGTATACTTACAGAAGTACACTTACAGAAGTACATTTACCGACGCGATTTGAATCTTTCCTGAATTAACCTGTGATGTCTGCATGATGTTTCAAATTCAAATGTAAACATTTTTAAGGCTGTGATTTTGGAACATGGCAAAAGAATCTATACTTTATGTCATAAAATATATTTGTTTTTTTCCCCTTTCACTTAGATGCAAGCTACTATACAATACATTTGTTTTCTTCTATTCTGGACATTTTTAGGAAAGTGGAATCAGATACTATACATCCCAGACACTTTTGACTTTTTCTCGCCCTTGTTACCTGGTTGGTGGGAATGAACCCGCCCCCCACACACACACACACACACACACACACACACACACACACCGGACAAACCAACATGTTTTGACATAACAGGAGACATGAATCCACTCAGCTATGATTCCAATATCAAAGTACAGTACATGATCATTTTCAGAAGAAATGTATTGCTGTCACACTAAATAGAGCAGACGAATATGAAATAGCAAGACTGAAGATCTTTCTTATTTTTCCCCCCGTCTGCATCTCCATACTGCCCCTCAATGCCCAGCCCTGCCCAACTCCACTCTCATGCCTGACAGAAGCAATCACCACCCATTGATAATGCCCCTCTCATCTGAAAATGGCAGCATGTAGAAATCTATAAAAGGTTTTAATGTTGGGGTGGGGGTGGGGGGGGAGGGGGTGTTCCATGATTACCCTGGCTTTTATCTGTCATTCACCAAATCACGGCGTCACACTCTCTCCTTCTTGTCTGTGACAGGCCAGGGACAGGCTGAGAGCATTGTGCGTAATGGCTGCACCGCTATTGCAGGTAGAAAGCCTATATCTTATCAATACTAATTGTATCTGCTTGACAGAGATAATTTCTCCTCCTCTCTCTCGCACCACACTTTTCCCCTGTGTCGCAAGATAGTGAGAGAACAGACGTGGGGGAAACAGAGCATAAATAAAATGAGCATTGTTTCAAAAGAGAATAGTGAAATGAGAGACGTATGCATTATTTTGTATCTGAATGCCCTGAATCAAACACAAAATTACTTTAAAAAATGTGAGAAACAAAGATGAAAGACATTAAGTACGTGTTATTCTCCTTTTCAGGTTAAACTCTTGAATAAAGTATTATATTAAACCATAACAATTGTTAGCTGAATATCTTGTTTTCAGCTCATTCACAGCAGCTATTTGGTCATGTTTACAGTGATCAAAGGCACCACTCCGCCTCTTCCACAGAAATGAAAGGCCAGAAATGATTTACCTCGGCAAATGAAATAACTCCTGGAGAGAAATGCGTGTGCGATTTAATGACTTTGGACTCAAACAATCAAAAGTTGAGGAATATTCATCAGTTTGTGTTAATAGTTTGCGAGTCGAACTGACCGTTCATTTTGATAAATGGTTTCATTCAAATCCACACATCAAACAAAATTCAGAAACATAGTAATTGGTTTGTAATGCTTGGATTTCACACATAATTACACATTATGGTTGTTGCTACACATTTTAAAATGTTATGGGGCCATCATTTTCTTTCTCCCTTTAAGCTGAACATTCTGTTTCCGTGTTTAACTTTTTTGCAACGTGAGTGGCAGGAGAGACACGATTGGTTACAATTCGCAATATGTCACAGCTGGGGTTTTTTATACACAATGATTCTTTGTGGAACTTTGGCTAAATAACATGTTCGATTTCAAAATCCTTTTCAGGTCACTTCGGATAACACTATAGACCACACAAGAGTAAAAGCTGAATATTACATTAAAATCAACTTACATCTGAAAAGGTCAATTACTTTGGTGAAGACTTTGCATTCACTCAGTCTTGTGAGTGAATGCACATCATTCACTCACAAGACTAATTTTCAAACACTTTACAAAAAAGAAACATGCACAACCACAGGGGGAACATGCACATGTGACTCAGTGGAACCATGTCATATTCCATGTACAATCGAGTGAACAAATGCCTGAACAATACACAGTGACGACTAAATGTAAATGTCCCTGATCGCTTTGTCCCACTCTAAGGGCAAGGAGTGACAAAATGTCTTCTCTGTAGAGCGGGTCATGGGTTATAATCATCCATAACTTACAGAACTTCAGATTGAAGGGGCTAGGCTGTACTGAAAACTGTCTATCTTGTTCAAAACAATGCATGTTTAGTACATTTCTACCTCAGGACTATGTACTGTAGATAAACACACTGTCAAAGACCTTGGTCTAGATATTATTGCAGTGGGCCCATTATACATAATAATACTATGTATAATGTTTATTGATTGTATTTAATGAAATGTATGTACATTTTTCAATGCTCTTTATTTTGTATATTTATGTGCAATTAAAATAAGTGCTTCATTTTAGGTGTCACATTTGAAAACATTTGATAACCACTCTGTCTGTGAAAATGATGTACACTCAAACAGAAGCACATGGCCCCATAATGCTGGTACCAAGAGCATCCCAAGAGGTCAGGGATAATGGACACGATTTTGTCATTTCAGCCCACTCATCAGTGATCTAATACTAACTCTCACAGCTCACCACTATTTCAGCATGTGTTTCCAGCCATGAGGCCATCTTGAGACATCTGTGGCCCTCATTTTGGGACCATTGCATTCCATAAATGGTACCATGGATAGAAAAGTGCATCCAGAAAGAGTGAAAGAGTGAGTGAGGGGGGCGAAGCAGGACATGTTAGAAGGTACAACCTTTGTCGACTTGGCTGGGCAGGAAATGGCAGCCTTTTGATTTCCTCTCTGAGTGACTTCCCTGCTCAGCTCCACCAGCACTGGTATTCACAAGCACACACACACACACACACACACACACACACACACACACACACACATACACACACACACGCCTTTGTCCTCAAAAGCCCAGAAACAATTTGTTTGTAGCGATGCTATTCCAAAATTTCTTATCTGAATTCCATGCTTATATGATTTATGATATACTGTAGCATACTAACTGCTTGCAACATAAAGACAGATTAGCTCTACACAATCACATTACAGTTACTGTGGTAGTTACTGTATTGCCAGTTGTGGTTACCTCTTTATACTGTATATCTCCAAGGAATGATTTGCCTTCATACAGCTTTTATCTTACTCAGCAACATAGAGAGTTTTCCCAACATCTGATATCTTTACCAATGCCCTGTCTTGCATTCCTGTTTTTAAATATTTCTTTTTTTAGAGAGTACGCCTTTCATAGCTTGATTCATCCTACAGTAGCTGTTCTGCTATAGTACTGTAGCAGCATGGCTGTGCGGTTGTTACATGCCTTAATCATGCCTCATTCACAAATCAATTCCAGGCTTGAATGATAACAGAGAGAACAGCTAGCAAGCCGAATGAGGTGGATCCTCAACTCACTGATAACTCCCCCACCATAGCCACCCCAGGCTTGTTTCCTCACCATGCTTGTCTACCTTTGTGCATGAACCTCCTTCTTGGCAATCTGAGAATATAAATGAGTTCTGTGCCAGAAAAGAGCACGTCTCACCTCATCATTCACGTCAGTGTTACACTGAGGTTATATAGTATACTATGTGTGTGTACTTGCATATATTTATGCATGCTTGAACATATGTACGTGTGAGATAGGGTGGGTTTTATGTGTAAGCATGTAGTGGGGCTCGGCTGGCAGTCTGTATAAAAAAGGTTAACCAAGGTGAATGTAAATACTGCTGGCAACGATGTGATAT
Organism: Aphredoderus sayanus; assembly: GCA_027564795.1. Classification (NCBI taxonomy): domain Eukaryota; kingdom Metazoa; phylum Chordata; class Actinopteri; order Percopsiformes; family Aphredoderidae; genus Aphredoderus; species Aphredoderus sayanus. Next base: position 9,694 of record JAODUG010081392.1, read on the forward strand.
ATATAATTACATGCCCCTATTGCCTCTGGGCCTCATATAATATGGTGAAGGCTCAGGGTTGATTGAAATTGCCTCCAGGAGAGGCGTGTTAGCACATTCACCATCTGCCTTCAATTTCAACATAAGCTAGTGGTTTGTTGTGAGTCAGTAAGGTGGCTTGTACAAGTGTGTTTGTGTTTGTGTTGATACACTGCCAGCGTAGAGAGTGACACAGATAGATTGATGTGGGCATGTGACAGTGTAATCCCCTAGGGGGCAGTACATGAGTCCGGTCTTGTTTGCTTGCTGATATACAGTAGGGATCACACCAGTAGTAAGTATTCCGACACTTAATTATGTCAGGTTAGGCCAGGTGTCAAGCTGAAATTGAAATGACCTGCTGAACCTGATGATCTGCTGATGCTGCTGTGATCTATGCAACCCAAACTCAATCAATCACATTATGTACACTTTAACGGCAATGCATTACTCTAAATATACAGTATATCCCAAATACTAACAAGCACACGTTTGCCAATGATACAATGATGCAACATTTTCAGTGCCACTCTACTGAAGTGACTGTGCTCTGTGCTCTTAAGCCTACAGTAAGAGTGACAGCTGTCTGGGTCAATGTACTGTATTTAATAGAATTTGGTAACACTTAACATCCGGGTACACATACTGTAGTCAGTGTCACTGCTACTGTACATTGACATTAGAATAAGAAATGAGATATATGTTTAGAAATGTGATAATATCACGCAGGACAGTCTGGGTGGGGTTGGGGATTGGGGGGTATAGGTGACATGTACGCAAATGTGTTCCTGCCGATGCCAAATGAATCACAATACAGTCCTCTGAGAGTCAGTGCTGGCCATCTGCACTGACTGTACACTGGGAAGTACATCATGCAGCAGCAGCAGCAGCACCAAACAGCAGCACAGATAGCAAAACAATTCACCAAAACAACAGATGTGAATAAATTGTAAATCATCATAATTGTGTTCCAGGAGGGCTCCTAAAAATGGATGATGTCATTAGGGGCACAGCCGGCGCCGGGTCCCACAACAGCGTCTCTGGTGGAATGTACAGCAGCCACGCTATTCCCCTGTCGAAAGGTAATGTAGAGTCCAATACCTGTTTCCCTCTCAGAGGGAGGCTGCTTGCCTGTTGAATAATTGAGACCCAGATAAAAGACCAATGGTTTCACATTAGACTACAGCGTGGCCTCATTGGCTCCAACTCTGTTTAGCTCGGATCTATACCCGTATCTCCCTTAGCTTTGCTCCTCTAATTTGTCTTTCTCTACCCCGTTTGTCTCTTGCAGTCACTGTTTGCAGAGAATAAATGCTTATATATAGAATTGTTTGGCATTTTACCACATTGATATTGCCATTGGGTTTGAGGCAAATGGCATGGCTAATAACATATTGAATGGGATTGTGAAGAACTCGCAACATTAGGTTTTGTGTTGAAATATTTCATCCTTAACTGTGTCTCTTGCCATTGTCTAAAATGTAAATGTAAAACTTCAGCGATAGAGTAGTGTCACTCTGTTGTTTTTGTTATTTATATAAAAAATAGAACTAGAATGATCTAACAATTCATATTTCTATTGTCACTGTCCTTTCAATATCTCCTCTGGGTTTGAGGAGGTCACAAAAATGGAAAGAGAGGTGATATTTATTAACATCACCTGTAGCATCAACAATGGTGTTGATGCAGAAATACATCCACACTGGAAGCACTTTCATTTCCTTTTCAAAGACAGACCTATTTACTTTCTGGTTATTTCTGACAACACGAGACAAATTAATTTGTCTCATATAACGATCTGTTTGACCTCTTGAGGTTGAGGTTGAGATTTTACAGTTGATTGCATCATATCAGTCTATTTCAACAAAGCGCTAATTTAGCGTTAATGTTTTGTACACAGAATACAACAAGTTCAGTTCGCAGCTGTTTTTTATTTACAGTAAGCCTGTTAACTTAAAATTATCAGTGACCCAGAAACCTTTATCAGGTGAAAGCTAAATGCTGTAATGGGACCACTGAGCAAAGCCTGTACGGTCTGTAGTAAAAACATGTTGATTGACAACTTTTAATTTACGAGGAAGTGCTGTCTTTGTACTTAGCCCCCCAAAAATTGAATAGTTGCTGCCTGGATGAAGGAAGGTCAGAGGCTTGAAGAGAAAGACCTCTTAAGTTGTACTTAATCAAATCAATGCTCCCAGAATTGAACAATGCAAACCACCTACAACGGCCTTTCAGAGAGAACCTGTCAAAGGATTCAGGCCTGACCAGCTGTGTCCCTACAATTTGAACATTAAAATAATTGCTAATAATTGTAGCAAATACGAGGGCAGTGGAGAGGGCAAGGTAGAAAATAGGTCCTCTTCCAAGAAATACATGACATTGGTTCTCACTGAAAGCAATCATTTACTGATATTATTAGGTGCATTTGCAGGCAGAAGCTGTAAAAGCCAATGTTAGTTTAAAAAAATATAACAATTATTTGTATCTGAATAACTGAATACTTTTTAATAAGAAAAGAATTCGCTATGCCAGACATTGTGCTGATTATACTTCAATGTTGTAATGTTGTGTTTATTATTAATATTATGATTTGTATAAGCTAGACCTATTAGGTATTTAAAGATGTTGTCCAGCATGTAGACAGGAAATAAAGTAAACATATATCTTCTTAGCTGGCTCACTTAAAATATTTTAAATGTAACTGGTTCAACACACTGTAAATTAATATAATGTACAATGGTTCCTCTTGTAGCAATACTGTATATAAAAGAAATATAGCTGGGCAAAACGTAAACAATTTAATCGCGATTAATCGCATGATTTTCTGCGATTAATTGCGATTAATCGCATTGTTACGCGCAAAATTCAACAATAAATTCAAAAGTAGTGTATTGTGCATTTTTATTGTAAAAGTGCAGTTGTATGAACAAAACTGAAATAGCAGGTAGAAG
>JAODUG010081413.1:0-13140 GCA_027564795.1 Aphredoderus sayanus
TGCTTACAGGGGCAGGTCCCAGGCTGGCTGCGGAACACGCGTGTGTACCGCTGGCCCCGGGACACACAGGACCTGCTGCTGCGTCTGTTCCGGCAGGAGAGGTACGCGGCACCCCCGGTGCCCAGGGAGCTGGGCCTCGTCATCACGCCTCTGGCCTGTGGAGGTCCCACCGCACTGTAAACACCCTGCTGTGGTGTCAACACACTGCTGTGGACTGCTGGGAGGGTGGATGGGGGTGGGGGTGAGGGTGAGAGAGTGTGTGTGTGTGTGTGTGTGTGTTAGTGTATGTGAGAGAGAGTGTGCATACTTTTTGTGTGAGAATGTGCACAAATAGTGTGTGTGTGCATGGAAATGTATGAAATTAATATTAATAATTTGGACAGTATTGCATTTTTAAAAATATATGATTAATATCATTAAACAAATATTAATATTTTAATGATTTATTAATGGACTGCATTTATTTATTTATGCATACACTAACACACTGAGAAAATGTATTCTAGATTAGAATAGAATAGAATTATATGGAATAAGGTAGGATAGCACTTTTAATGTACCATGAAGAATCTGGGACACACCAAGTAGTCAGAAGGCTTAATATAGATGAATGATAAGGAAAATAATAACAGACAATGCAAAATACCAAAGCAAACTAGCCCACACTCTACCGATTTACTGTGGAGGCACTGACAGAGAAGGGATAAATATATTATGTCTATGCCTTTAATCCATTTAATAATGCTTTTAGTATATAATGAGAAACACCGAGAAATGCAAAGGAAGAGAAAGACCTCGCCAGCACACTCTCAAACTCTGTAATAGTTACTGAGGGAGCACCCTATGGCAGAGCTGTTTTTGTTTTGATCTTTCTCAGAATCAATGACTCAACCTTTAAAGCTGACACAAGAGGGCGCTAATTCTGTACACTGACCAGAGACCATAGAGGAATTTTGAATCAATAGTTATTTATACTATCACAATCATGTGTGTTTATTTTGAAGCTGCCAAATGATACCACATATTTAAAGATAGAACACCTTCTGGTAGTCAGATAAAAATGTTAAGAGGTCAAAAACATTGCCAGCAACATTCAGAATATGCGAGTTCATGTTGGATAGATAGCAATAGCATGACAATATCGGCCACTTGGGAATTTCGGCCACTTGGGAATTCTGAAATACTCCTGTATAGTGGAGCTTCCCAATTTATGTCACACGCCCTCTCAGCCCTAAAAAGGCCTGTCGGAGTTGCTGGCTTGCAGCAGTCCAGCTAAGAATAACCCAGGCCTTGTGGGGGATACGGTTACTCCGTAGCCCACCCCGTGCTCCTCGCTGACCTATACCCATCTGAGGCGCCGATAACTGGGTGGGCAATGCTGCGGTGTGATCACCCTCCCTCGCCCAGCCTCACGTTTAGCTTGGCTATCCCCTGTTGTGCGCCGCTTTGCCCCACCGTCACCAGAACCCGCCTCTGCAATGCTGCCACACCGGCAGCTCCAAATTTCCCATCACCTGTAAACTCCAAACAATTAGCGCATTATTGATTGCCCGGGATTTTTCATCTGCTGGGAGGTAACGCAACCTGTGGAATCTATGGGCCAGGAAACAAGACAGCTCCCTGCCTTCACTGTGTGGAGTTGGAAACTTTTATTGGCTGGATCACAATTTCACAAATAAGCGGATCTTGGCTGGATATATGAACGCTTTGCTTATTGCCTGCAGTTAATTATGTATGTAGACTTTCCCCCCAAGACAAAGGACTATTATAATTAAGACTTCAGATCACCATGGCTGAAGGTACAGTAAGGCACCTGTGTAAACTCTGCTCTGCTCTATCTGCTGAGTTAGTTACTAAAATAACTCTTATCAGCCTGTATGCATTTATTCAACAACAATACAGCACAACATTATTTGTAACATATATAAATACATACATGGCAATGGTGTTTGCTTTTCCATGTTGTGGAAATGTGCTGAAAAGTGGTTGCTATAAATACAGGATATCATGTTGCCAGAGCATTAGTAAAGATCTCCTGTGACGTGACTGCTGGGATTCACCAATGGTTTTCAATAGCTTTTCCTGTCATTTAAATCAAGTGTCATTCCCTGCACTGTTGACCACACTTACATAACATGTTATATATTTTGTGGACAAAATGTAGCCTGCTACCGATATAACCCATTATTCCCATTCAAGTGTCAATTCCATGTACCAAAACAGTGAAACCTCTGTAGATGGGTAATAATTCAGTTTATTCATATAATTATATGGTCCTATTCTTTCATTATCCAGCATTTGGTTTTAAGGAAGTGAATCATGACACATGGCATGTTTGAAGTGCAATTGTAAGATGACTGGGCTAGCCTTGACAGAGGGTTCAAACTGTTAGTTGACATCATTAAATGCCATGACCAGCATTTTCCACTGTACTTAACAGATTAACATCCAGGGCAGGGCATGTTTTTTTAATAGCTTGTGTATTTAAATTAGATGGGAGAGTTGTTTTTTGTACTCCAATGTGATATTACAGTATCACGTGAATGCCTTGTAGCACTCTAAATTGAAATATACATTTCAAAAAAGGATTTCATAAGCAAATATAAAATTATCCAATTGCAACATAAAGTACCAGTGTAATTGTTTGAGAGACATATCTCACACTGCTGAACAGATGGATATTTCAAGTACTGTGCTGAACGATATTTAAAAATGTTAAGCATTGTTAGTATAAACTTCAAGCCTGAGAAATCCAAATATTTTATTCAGATAATGAATTAGTTTCTCTGTGAGGTTTGCAAGCTATGAGCTACCTTTTTGAGCTATAATTTGCTTATTGCCCCAAAAACAAAGGATTATTTGCTGAAATTAAGACTGAAAGTCTAGCCTATCTGCTTAATTAGTTATTAATTGAGCCAAGCTTATAAATTAGTTATTAATGAATTATTAGTTAAATAACCATTATCATGCTTTATGTATTCATTCAACACAATATAGTATATATATATATTTAAAAGAAAGACATACTACACAGTTGTCACCAAGCCAGACCATTGAAATACAACTGTCTAATGCACAGTGACAAAACAGTTGAGCAACTTCTTGCCCTTGGTCCAGGTAAAGCCAGTGGTTCCAGCAGAGCAGAGGCCCCCCCAAGGACACATGGTTTTAGGTTACTCCAGGGGCTGAAGGTCTCTGTGGAGTTGGTGGTAGCCCTGGTCGCGCTCCTCTCCTGGGTAGCCGTGGGCATAGTGATGTTTGACTTTGTAGAATACAAGACAGTACCCGGTTAGTTCTCCCATTCACTTTCACTTTTACATTTTCATTTAAATGAATATTTGTGCTCTGAGTCATACAACATGCATCACTATTTGTGTGTTTGCTTGTGCTAATCTTTCTTTAGACATTCAGGAGGTTATTTTACATCCTGTGCAATCTGTAAACGATGCTGTTGATGAAGTATCCAGCCTGCTAAACAAGTTTCAAGGTACATGATTGACATCCGAAGTATAGTATGGCATACGTCTTATATTTAAAACATAGTGGCCTAGTGTTTAACATTGTGTGCTTTAAAATAAAATCCTTCTCTCGGGGCCCAGAATGTGCACCTGATTTAAGTGACCCTGCATCAGCAGCAACATATGCAGCCGAGGAAATAGCAGAAGCAAAGGATGGATTTGTACACTACTTTTCTGATGAGGAAGGTACAAAAGTCCACGCCTACTGTCCACGTAAATAAATGTAACCCAAGGTATTTATTACTTGATTAAGTAAAAATATGTTATCCCTTCCCCTACCTCCCAACCCCTAGGGACTTTCTACCTCAGCTACATTGACCCTGTGATTATCGGCAGAAAGATCTTTCATTCTGCTGATGAATTCATGTGTGGGGTGATAGGCTTGTTCCAGAACTCACTTAACCCCATGGTGGACAAAATAATGGATAATGTCATGGATGTAAATAAAGGTAAAGTATCTGCATTTGCAAACTACTGTAGACTGCTAATTCAATGTTAAAGTCCCTGTATTGTACACCCAGGGTTTTTATGAATATTGTAAAAAAGCCCTCTTTGAAACTGAGGTGGACCTTATGCTTCTTGCTGAGGTCAATAAACTGCATACACAAAAGACCCGAAGATAAAGACGTCAAAAGTGTCTGATCAATTACGTCATTTATCAGAGACTTTTATTTATTGCAACTTAAAATGAGTACAATTACAAATTATTGCAAAGGAGCAGGCCTTATGCAGCTTGGAGGTAAGCTAACTCTGGGGATCATCCGGATCAACTGCTCCAGATCTGTACACTCCAAACAACCTGCCTTGGTACTACCATTAAAACATTATTTTCCCCTTGTTGTATCACAAACAATACTATAATTAGTCTAACTAATTATAGTATAACTAAATATTAATGTTCTCCCCTCAGGAAACATAGATCTCAGTGTCGTTGACCCTGTGGTCATAGGAAGAGGTGTCTTCACTGTGACTGATGACCTTATCAGTGGCTTGGGGGGATATATTAAGGGTGTGATCTGTGCTGTCTTGGACTCCATCCTGGATGTTGGAAAAGGTATCTACTCTGTTTTTATGTTTTGCTAACTAATAATATGTAACCACATCATTTAATTTAATGTATCAACTAATGCAATTAATTACTTATTATTCTTAAAGGTGGTGTAAGGGATGCTGGGGAAATATTGTTTATATATAAACTCATAAAAACAAAAACACATGTCCCTTCAGTTCCTCAGAAACTCCACCCCCAAATTGGATACACATATATCACCTTTAATGCAATTCATGTAATAGAAAAAATAAAATAAACTATAGGTTAGCTGTTGATGTAGAGTGAATCATATAGTGAATCATTAAATACCATTAACCTATTTATTTGTAATGTGGTTTTCTTCCTCAGGAATCACTGACAGTAGCTTCATAGATCCTGTGATCCTTGGTAGAAATGCCTTCAGTGTTGCTAATGACGCTGTAAACGGAATGGTGGGCTGCATCTGTGATGGGCTGTGCGTTATTGTAGATACTGTGCTGGATTTAATGAAAGGTCTGTTGCCTTTTTTAAAAGGTGATTGTAATTTATAATATCTTGGATAAATTCAGTTTTACTGTCATTCATCAATTCCTTGCATGCAGCTGACAAAATTTTGTTTCTTATGGACCAAACTGCACAAGCTTAGTAGTTGGCTCTATATACAATATAACAATATAAAATGAGACATGATGATATTGCATTATACTATAATTTCACTGTATAAAAATAAAAAAATAGAATATGACAGTATTACAATATAATAGAAATGTCACATTATCATGACATGATTAAGTACTGGATTCTTTATTAAAAGAATAATAATAATATTATTAGGTTAAAGGGGTAGTTAGGGTTAGGGTCAGGTTAGTACATGACTACATAATTATCATTTGTTGGATGAGAAATGACTCAATTGAAGGTTTGACCTACATTTTTGTTTTTCTAGGAACCACAGACATTAGCTTTGTGGACCCAGTTATTATTGGCAGAGGTGTCTTCAACATTACCAATGACTTTGCGAGTGGAATAACAGGTTACATCCAGGATGTGCTCTGTGCTATCTTGGACAAAACACTGCAAATAATAAAAGGTACCAGTCCATTTAACTCTGGTTTCATGACTGTGAATGCATGTTTCACTTAACCCTCCCGCTCTCCTGAGGCATTTCAGCAGACTACCAGCAGAGGGAGCCAACCAAATGTCATATGTCCGTGTTGTGGTTGGCGCCCGCTACTGGCTGCACCGGGTCATTTTGACCCATAGGACAGTAGGAGGGTTAAGCTACATATGATATTACTGTAGCTATTCAGTCAGTTGTAGAACTTACTTGCTGATGGCAATGTGACATGTTTCAGACGTCCAGGATGCTGTTGGAATCAGTCCCACGAAGATTCTTAGTACAGCAGTTGAAACCACTGCTGAGCAAATGAGTATGCTAATAGGCAAAGAAGGTACACCTTAATTTGCGATCACTCAGAACTTAATATTGCCGGGATATCAAAATGCGTTGTCATATAATTTAATAACAATTTTATTCTTATTCACTTTAATACATAGCTATAATAATGAAAATAATTTAAAAAATGTCATACTTTCAGTTTTTAGTTCATCATGTCAATGATCATTTCTCACCTTTCAGGGATCATACCTAACCCAGTGAAGGCGGTCACAGATGTGTTAGTGGAGATGTCTGACAAGAAAGATTTGTTCTTGGGTTATATGTCCAGCATGCTAGTTGGTGATTCAGGTAAGGTTAGTCGCCTCAAATTAAAAGTCATTCATTTAATTGAATGCTAATGAGAGGAAAGATAACATGCTTCATACATAGTTGTGCATTACTTTATTGTTTCAGGTGCACCACCACCACCAGTTGTAAATGTAGTAACAGAAAAAGGTACATTTTATTAATTTATTTGTTACAATTTATACTTAAATGCATACTGTCTATATTGCTTATTGTAAGATTGTATGTTGTTGTTTTTAAAATGAACCTGCTTAAATGTGGACAATTGTGTAATAACTGACACAACTGCTTTTTTTATATTTGTTCAGATGAAATGTTGGACTCATCAGCTGACATACATTTGTTGAGAAAAGGTAAACAGTGATGGTTATTTTAATGCAAGCACTCTTAAAATACATCTGCTGATGTATCTAAGTGATCTTAACTGTAACTTTAAAATAATGCTACATGGACTGCTATTGATATCATCATTTAAATTCAGGTCAAGTCTTGCCACCTATTGACAAAGGTATGTAAAGCATAATTGTTTACATGACATACATGATAGAATTCAGATAGCTATACTGTACTTTACTTGGCTTTGATTTGTTGAATCATTGTGATTTTATTAACCTTTATTCTTTTGGCATGTAATGCATGTATCATTGCATTTGTAAGTGCATTTCATCTTTATCTTTATCTGTTTCAAGTGTCTTATGTACGTATAATAATGCATATGTTGTGCATATGTGTGTACTGTATGTGGTGGATGAAAATGTAAATGTAAATATGCTAATACATAAATAATGTACTAATTGTTACCACATGCCAAAATATTGGTTTTATAAAATATTCCTGTGCCATTGTTATCTGATGGACATTTTGTATTCACTTTTCATTTGCATCCCATTTTTACATACACATTCCTTTTTGTTTCCATGATGATTGTAGGTTTTTTTTGTGGCGTGTTGGCATGAAATGTCAAGTTACATTCTTGTATACTACCAGTCTGTATTTGAATTGTCCAAGCATCTCTACTCTATGTCTGTACAGGATTGTGTTTTCTTTGGATATTTCATTACACATAGTTGCATGTATCTTCATGGACATGGACTGTTCATCATGTTCATCATCACCCCATAAATAAGTGTGTGTAATTAAGTCTGACCCTTCACATCTGCGACAAATATGGATGGCAGATGACATTGGCTTGATAATAAACTTACAGAGGCCATACATGCTGCCCAAGAGGAAACTGTCCAGGCTCTAGAGATAAGTGTTACTCAAGACATAAAGGAGGGTGAAGCAACCATTGAAGCCCAGGCAGATTACCATGGTATTCAAAACACATAACTCCTCTATGGTGATACACAGTATAGCCCTGGAAACATGTACAACTGGTTTGTGTTAATATGGCCTGCTTGATTGGAATATTAATGATTGGTTGTTTATATTACAGTACAGTATATGCTCTGCAAACAAATGTATTCAAAACATCTGTGTTGGTGTAAATGGGCTTTACTGAGTAATGCAACTAAAGGAATATAGACACTAAATGTATTACTATCACATCATCAGTGGCACATGTTGAAAAAGAACCTTCTGCTGACGATGAGGAGCAGCAGCCAGTCGATTCCGAGGAAGATGAAAAAGAACAGGAGAAAATGGAGGAGAAAGAAGAACCACAAGAAAATAAGGAAGGATTAGAATCTCCAGTGGAGGTGGAGACTAATGAGGAACAGATGGACATTGATGTGAATAAGAAAGAGGTGGATACTGCAGTTGAGGATAAAGGGGAGGCCAAGGATCTAGAAGAAGAGATTATCAAATCTGAGAAGGAGGTCAAATCCAAGGAAGAAAAGGAGATAATATTGGAGGAAGAGGAGATCACATCTGAGGAAGAGGAGATCACATCTGAGGAAGAGGAGATCACATCTGAGGAAGAGGAGATAATATTGGAGGAAAAGGAGATCACATTTGAGGAAGAGGATATCATATTGGAGGAAGAGGAAATCACATCTGAGGAAGAGGAGATAATATTGGAGGAAGAGATCAAATCTGAAGAGGAGATCAAATCTGAAGAGGAGATCACATCGGAGGATGAGGAAGAAATAATATTGGAGGAGATCACAACCGAGAAAGATGAAGAGATAACACTGGAGGAGGAGGAAGTTATCAAATCCAAGGAGGAAGAAGAGATCAAATCCAAGGAGCCGATAAAATTGGAGCAAGAGGAGAGTAAATCTGATGAGGTCGACATGGAGCTCAAATCCAAGGAGGGGGAGAGAGAACTGGAGGAAGAGAAGATCACAATTGAGGAGCAGGAAGAGGAACAGAGAGAATTGGAGGAGGAGGAGATCACAATTGAGGAAGAGGAAGATGAGGAGAGACAATTGGAGGAAGATGAGATCACATCTGAGGAGGAGATAATATTTGAGGAGAAGGAAAAGGAGGAGGAAAAAGAATTGGAGGAAGAGATAACATCTGAAGAGGAAATCATGTTTCAGGGGGCAGATGGAAAGGATTTAAAACTGGAGCAAGAGGAGATCAAATCTGAGGAGGAGGAAGGAGAGGAGAGAGAGTTACAGGAAAAGGAGATCAAATCTGAAGAGTTCACATTCGAGGAGGATTTAAAATGGGCGGAAGAGATCAAATATGAGGAAGGCGAAGATGATATCAAATCCAAGGATGAAGAAGAAGAGATCAAATCTGAGGAGCAAGAGGAAATCAAACCTGAGGGGTATGCAAAAAAACAAGAGGAGGAGGTTAAGGAGGCTCATGATGATGATGATAATGACTTCCCCACTGAATATGAAGGTCATGAGGATGATGGAGAAGACCTGGCTGAGGAAGAGGAGGAAATCAAGCCTCTTGACGCAGGTGACAAGAAAGAGGATGATCGTTCGGTCAAAGAGCCAGGCTCCTTTGTCAAAGAAGATGAAGTCCAGATAGACGACATTGAAGATCACAAAGACGACACAAATAAACATCTTGGTGACATGACTGACACTGATGTAGACCGAGATGGAGAAGCTGATGAGGAAGATACTGAGGCTGGACATAAAGACAACCTAACAAGTGAGGAAGTGGAGGAGGAAAGGAAAATACTCAAAGACATGAAGGAGGTTGAAAAAGTCGATGATGAGCCATTTGACCTTGAGATTCTGACAGCAGCAACACTTCTTGATATGGTTTCCCAAACAGACAATGACACACTTGACCAAATCATTGATGATGATGAAAACAACATTGAGAGCAGGAAAACAAAACATAAGCGACGGAGGAAAACTCCTTTGGAGAAAGTCCGAAGGATCGGATCCAAATTTGTCTTTGAATCAGAGCAGCCCTTCAAGAGTATTGATGAATTTGAAATTCATCTTGAGAAAGGTATACATATTTACATATTTACATATTTTCATTTTTCATTATAAAGTGGCATCATTCATGTCTCCATCTTCTTTGTCAAGTGAGTTCATAAATTTTGATTAGCCATGTATGGGGTTGACATGATAATGTCAAACATTATGTTTGTCTGCATATCTGTCAAGCAGTTAACTCATTAACTGCAGTTTTAATAGTCTTTATCGTATTTTAATAGATTTAATGAAGTGATCTATAATGGATTTTAACACTCACCTAAAGTGAAACAGCATTTTAGACCTACAATATATTAGGATGAGTTTCAAGTACTTGTCTTTTGTTCTTCATCCCCATATTAATTATTGTGGATTTTTCTAAAATGTTTGATTTTGTCAATATTGACATCAACAACGATTTGTCTCATGTCTCAAAAAACACATATTAGGGTGCAGTTACTCTTTAAGGCTAAAGACTTTGCAGATTCAGTAGTAGTTCAGATTTTCTTGTCTTGGAGCAGTTGCCATGACAACATTAGAAATGATAGCATAGAATCATTGTAAAGCGTTTCGTTTAACAATTACTGTATTGGAATGGTATTATTAGATGTGGTAGTAATAGACAATAATGCCCATTTGTGCTATGTGTACATTGGATACATTACATTGCAAAAACTAGGTAGAACGAACAAGGAAATGGCTAAATATGGGAAGGACATCTACTACATTTATATTAGACATGGTTTGGATGGCACTATGAGGGGTTTTTGAGTAAGCAATAGCATATCCCAGAGTAAAGACTGCATTGTCCCAATGTTTTTTAATGTAGGATCTATGCACGACCTGATTTTGCCAGGTAGGTTCCTTGATCAACATTTTACATTGTATTCCTGGAACAACATTTTGATCAGAGGACTGATTAGTTGATCCCCGTGTTGGTCCTGAAACGCAATGTGGGATATTTATTCAAGAATATGTTTTACTTATGTAATTCACTTTGTGATAGAGTCTACAGTATATTTCTTGTCTTAGAGTGTAAGTGCCAATATATCTGAAGTGTTTTCCGCAATTCACATTTAAAACTGTGATTTGATTCTACATTTAGACCATAGATCTCACAACAAAGAAGAGAGAGAACAAAAGGACAAAGTCATTCCCAAAGAACTCCAGAAAACAATTAAACCATCAAAGGATGAGAATGAAGTGAGAGATATTTCTAAAGATGACAAGGAACAAAGGGAAAAAGAATCAGCTCCAGAAGAAAAAGAAATCAAGAAGCTTGTGAAAGATGACAAGGAACCAAAGAAGACATTGAAAACAGAAAAAGGCATCAAAGAGCTTCTTAGAAAACACAAGGAACCCAAACAACCATCTAAAGAAGAGAATGAATTGAGGGAAGGTCACAAAGGAGTTAAAACATCTAAAGATAAGAAGGAAGTGAAAGAGTTTTCTAAAGATGAAAAAGAAACAAAGAAACCACCTAAAAAAGATAAAGTAATCAGGATGCTTCCCAAAGAAGACAAAGAATCAAGAAAACTGTCTAAAGAAGAGAAGAAAATGAAGATACTTCACAGGGAAGAGAAAGATATACAAAAACCATCTGACGAAGAAAAATATTTTAAAGAATATATCAAAGATGATAAGGATCCAAAGAAACCACTTAAAGAAAAACAAGGCAAAGAACCAAAGAAAACATCTGAAGTCAAGGATATTACCAAAGAAGACAAGGAACCTAAAACACCTTCTGAAAAAGGGAAGGAAGTTAAGATACTTCCCATAAAAGAGACACAACCGAAGAAACCATCTAAAGAAGTCAAGGAGCTTCCCAAAGAAGGCAAGGAACCTACTACACCATCTAAAGAAGAGAAGGAAGTTCAGACACTTACCAAAGAAGAGAAAGAACCAATGAAACCACCTAAAGAAAAGAAGGAAGTAAAAACACTTTTCAAAGAAGTCAAAGAACCAAGGAAAACATCTAAAGTAGATAAAGAGCCTCCCAAAGAAGAAAAGGTTGAGAAAATTCCCAAAGAAGAGAAAGAACCACAGAAACCATCTGAAGAAGAGAAAGAAGTTAAGATACTTACCAAAGATGAGAAAGAACCAAAGAAACCATCTATAGACAAAAAAGAAGAAAAGAAGCTTCCCAAAGAAGAGATGACAGCTACAACACCATCTAAAGAAGAGAAGGAAGTTACGACACTTACCAAAGAAGAGAAAGAACAAAAGAAACTATCTAAACAAGAAAGAGAAAAGAAGCTCCCGAAAGATAAGGAACCAAAGACACCATCTAAAGAAAATAAAGAAGTGAAGAAACTTCTCAAAGAAGATGAAGAACAAAAGAAAACATCTATAGTAGTCAAAGAGCTTCCCAAAGAAGAAAAGAAAGTTAATATAATTCCCAAAGAAGAGCAAGAACTGAAGAAACCGTTGAAGGAAGATAAAGATGTCAAGAAGCTCCCAAAAGATAGGGAACTAAAGAAACCTTCTAAAGAAAAGAAGGAAGTGAAGAAACTTCCCAAAGAAGATAAAGAACCAAAGAAAACATCTAAAGTAAGCAAAGAGCTTCCCAAAGAAGAAAAGAAAGTTCATCTAATTCCCAAACAAGAGAAAGAACCACAGACACCATCTAAAAAAGAAAAAGAAAAGAAACTTCGCAAAGAAGAGATGAAACCTACAACAACATCTACAGAAGAGAAGGAAGATAAGAAACTTACCAAAGAAGAGCAAGAACCAAAGAAACCATCGAAGGAAGATAAAGATCTCAAGAAGCTCCACAAAGATAGGGAACTAAAGAAACCTTCTAAAGAAAAGAAGGAAGTGATGAAACTTCTCAAAGAAGACAAAGAACTAAAGACAACATCTAAAGTAGTCACAGAGCTTCCCAAAGAAGAAAAGAAAGTTCATATAATTCCTGAACAAGAGAAAGAACCACAGACACCATCTAAAAAAGAAAAAGAAAAGAAACTTTCCAAAGAAGAGATGAAACCGGCAACATCTACAGAAGAGAAGGAAGTTAAACTTATGAAAGAAGAGAAAAAAACAAATAAACCATCTAAAGAAGAAAAAGAAGTCAAGAAGTTCCCCACATATAAGGAACTAAAGAAACCATCTAAAGAAAAGAAGGAAGTGAAGAAACTTCTCAAAGAAGACATAGAGCCAAAGAAAACATCTAAAGTAGTCAAAGAGCTTCCCAAAGAAGAAAAGAAAGTTAATATAATTCCCAAAGAACTGAAAGAACCACAGACACCATCTAAAAAAGAGAAAGAAGACAATAAGCTTCACAGAGAAGAGATGAAACCTACAACACCATCTACAGAAGAGAAGGAAGGTAAGATACTTTCCAAAGAAGAGCAAGAACCAAAGAAACCATCGAAGGAAGAAAAAGATGTCAAGAAGCTCGCCAAAGATAGGGAACCAAAGAAACCATCTAAGGAAAAGAAGGAAGTGAAGAAACTTCTCAAAGAAGCTAAAAAACCAAGGAAAACATCTAAAGTAGTCAAAGAGCTTCCCAAA
>JAODUG010081413.1:18416-28473 GCA_027564795.1 Aphredoderus sayanus
ACATTTTGTAATGTTTGTTGATGGCCATCAAAAGTAAGAAATGTGCTTTCTTTATTTAGAAACAACTACACCAAAAGTAAAGGCCAAAGCAGAAATAAAAGGTATGCACACATTCTACAAAAATGTCTCAAAAACTACATTTAAAATGTTTCATTTGTATATACGTTTGCTCAAATACACTATTGATCAAATAATTGTCAAACTTGGCCCCATTGTCATATTTGGCTTCATATCTTTCCATTTTGTCCATATTATCCAAAATTGGTACAATATGGGACCTTTAATTGAAATAGATGTCATTGTTTGCTTTAGAACCTGAGCTTCCAAAAAAGAAAATTCAGATACCTCCACCAAAGCAGGGTAAGAATGCATATATTTGATTGTTATTGGGTTATAACTTCATATCTGGAATAATAATCATGTACATCTTGGAAACATAGAGCCCACTGCATCCAAGAAAAGGGCTAAACTGGCATCTGTAATTAAAGGTGAGATTAATGCTATTTAACATCGGCATTCAAAATTAAAGCTATTTCTTACTATATACTGTAGTTTTTCAATAAAAATTCTTTTCATTTTACTTAATCTAATAGATAAGGAAGTGGCACTAAAAAATGTCTCTCTGACAAAAGAAAAAGTCAAGCTTCAACCTTTAAAGCAAGGTATGTATCTATTTAAGCATGCTGTTTTCTATTATCCATGTGCATCATTAGACAGGACAGATGGGTATACTTTGACCCAGTGTTAAATGTCACATGTTGGGTGGGACAACTGTTGTTTGCTGTGTCTAATACTATACATTCATCAAATTTTTACTATATTATATTGTAAAAGCAATCCTGTTTTTGCATAAGGAACTTGTTATTGACCTTTAGGATTTGAGCAGTATACTGTAGCTATACATTTACTGTGTTATTAAACAACTATTACATAACAATCATTGCTCATCATCAATTTAGAGCCGGAAAAGCCAAAGGAGAAAATTAAAATGGTTCTTGCTAAAGGTAGAATGTTTTTCCTTACGTTTTTACTGTATTATATACATTAGCCCTGCTGTTATTCTGGATATAGCAATGCAGACTCTAAATGTGCTGTATTATGTGCTTACTATCTATGTACAATGTATCATTTAATTTAGCATATTGCACAAAGTACATGGGTTTTAGATATTGTTGATTTTATTGATTAACAGAGGCAAAAGCTTCAAAAGTGACCAAGCCATCACCAGTAAAGAAAGGTACACCTACAGTATGTTGTTATTCAGAAGCTTGGGTTGTGTGTAGTGTATGGTAAAACACCATGATGGTATGATACACTCATGCCAGTATACACTCATCAATACACTCATGTATGTGTACAGAATCTGAAAAGTCTACAAAGAAGGTCATATCAGCACTTGCAACTAAAGGTACTTAAATATCCTGCTGACTCTGGTCATATCATGCTTCAAAGTATTTTTGTTTAAATTTCATTTATTAGTTTCAATGTCCTATATAAAAATCCTGAAAGATAGGAAATACTGCACGTTAACGCTCCCGCTGTCCTTGGGTTTCAATCGCACTTCCAGCAGATGGCGCCAACCGCAGAACCGCCAACCATCCCAATGCAGCTGAGAAACAGTGGCGTAATTCCACTTTATAAACATGTGTAGTAGGCTTATCACAGTGAATTCGTATGCAGATGTTCTAATGAAAGAAATGCAGTGTGTCGCTGCTTTAATAGAGAATGTAAGAATAGTTGGTTTAGGTCTATGTGATTGTTGTCTGTGAGCTGCTTTTGGAGTTTGCATTGTCACAGTTAATCCACTACTTGTATAGCGTTCATTTAAAGGTTTTGAAGCTCCATACTTTAGTATAAAAGCTATTCCCGGTGTCAACATATAACTATCTGAATGTGTTAATGCGGTACTATAGATTTCTACACCAAAAACTGTTGAGGATTTTTATAAAAATTGTTCTGTTATATTTTAAAAGCACAATTTTTATCATATTTTTCAGAAACTTCTAAAGACAAAGCCAAACCTGTTGTCATGAAGAAAGGTATTATGTCATTTATTTTGTCATTTCGTTTTTTCTCAATGCACTCAAAACTCCCATATGTTTAATGTTACTATGCATTCATTTCCATTTCCACTCCTCATTGTGTAATCATAACACCCCCAGAACCCTAATTTCCTTCCCACCTCATTGTTTATGTTTGAAATTTAAAGAAATGGCATATGCTCTTAAAGATGAAACCAGTTAGCCTTGCGTGACCAGCCTGATCTCGCGAGCTTCAATTTACTTTGCCGTGAGAATCAGTCTGGAAAGGCTGGGGATCAACGCGACTGTAGTCCGAGTAGCATCTGAACTTTCAAATCAGTGTTAGGTGTGACGACAGAGTAAGCGACTTGGAAGCTTGAAAATAACAATGGTGGATTCTAAAAAGGTAAACGTAGATGCTGCTATATCGTCAGTTTCATCTCAACTGAAGACTATATCGTCATTGAAAATAGAATAGGCCTTTTTAGACGGAAAATATGTTTTTGCTCTACTCCCAACTTGTTTCGGCAATAGTTTAATTTCATTCGTCATATGGTTCGTTGGTCAGAGTGGTCGAAGTTACAGTGACAGACAAATGGTTCATCCAATCAACTTACAAGATGTTTATGACAGAAACCGCCCTAAACAAACAGTTCCTATGGACAGCTTCCCAGATGGACTTGTGAACCACAATCCATCTGGCATTATGTCAGGTTAGAAACCAGTTCGTACAATTCAAATTCTGCAAATATCTCCTTACAGTCTGCTAGTTGCCCATTCTCTGTGTGCTGAAAAGAGTTTATACACACTGTAAATGGGAAAACAAAAAATTTAGTGCCGACCACACCACAGCATTGAATCCTTGGATGTGTCCAATGTGGGGATGGAGCTTCTGAGGGAGGTGGTTTCGTTTTGATTTGAGTTAATATCATCAATATTTCTCCAGCATTGCTGACATCACCTTTAATACAAAGCAAAGTTTGTGTAACTCTAGATTCAACCAGAAGGGGGATTCCAGATAAAATTGATCAGTCTCCGTTTACGTAGTGACACAATATCTATAATAGTATGTTGTCTACATGAAACATATAAATACATTAATCATATTATTTCAGAAGCGAAGCTTCCAAAAGAGAAGGCCAAACAGCCTCCATCAGAAGATGGTAAGAAATCGATTTTACAGCCGTGCATAATTTCTGAGGAATTTCAAATATTATGAATATTTTTTTGAATTTGGTATCATATACATACTTTATTTTACATAGGCTCAGAAGCCAAAAAGGTGACCAAGCCAGGAGCAGTAAAGAAAGGTATGTATTCTCATCTTTCAGAAAATAGATGTTTGTTAAAATAGCATCAAATGGCAATAATATATTTTTATATTGTTTACAGAGGCTGAAAAGCCAAAAAGGAAGGTTATATCAGCACCAGCAAAGAAAGGTAAAACTGAATAGTCCAGAATTGGTCTAAAGTGCTTATGACAATATATTTGACAAATAGTTTCAGGTCTCATCATCAGAATGATTTCTTATGCAGATACCGCTAAAGCAAAACGCAGACATGTAACTGCCAAGAAAGGTACTATTGCAGTGTTCAGCTATACTCTTTGTTGCCTTTTACTGTATTACAAGTTAGACTTGTAGTAAATGTAGTAATAGTTCACATATTATCTGTGAACAATGCAATAAACCATAACCCGTGCTTTCTAACATATACTAGATGTCTGTGCTTAAGAATAGATACTACTGTAGTAGTAGTTGTAGTAGCATACTATAGTATGTTTTAGGCTTTCTAGAAAGCCTAAAACATACTTCCTTTGTGCTAAATGTACTGGGAATATATGGTTTAAATAACTACAGGTAGCGTCTTTTTCTTCTTTTTTTTTGCAGAAGAGAGACTTCTCAAAGAGAAACAACTTTCTGTGAAAACAGGTATTCTTAGTGTAACTAAAGATATGAAGGGAGGAAGAAGTGTATTTTAATGTTACCAGATGCACTGAAGGAATATGAGTAATTCATAGAGAAAAATGTCCTTTTTAGTCACAGAAAAATCAGTTGAGAAGAAAGCTTTGAAACAGGAAAAAGCAAAAGGTAAAGTTTTGCGTTATTGTGGTTTACTACAATTTTAGCACAATTTTAACAGTAAATTGAATCATTTTGTGTTTTTATTTTGACTGCAGAGCCTGCAATAACAGACAGCTTTGTCCTGGAAGGTATGTGTTTTAGCCTCATCACACTAAAATATTCTAAATTGTTAGAGCTGAATGTTGCACTTTAGCAGCCTTTCTGGTCATAAGACCAAAGTGTAGACTATTATATACTTTCTTTATACTTTTAATTTTTTATTAGTTTATATTAGTATATTACTACTATATTTCAGTACTATGCAGTACAGAGATGCTAATATCAGTAAATTCAATGTCAATGCTACCAGCCATTGCCATGCTATCGTGTGCGGCTTTCAACTGTACTACTGAATCTCTCCTTCCTCAGACGAGATGCCCTATTTCCAGTGCTTCTTCGTGGATGAGGACGAGGCCCAGTTTCCATTCTATGCCTTCACACCATTTATGTGAGGCCAAGGTGACGATGTCTGAACAACCACAACACAGCTTGGACATGTGTCGAGTCTGTGGGCGATCGATCGCTGGTATGACCGAGTCGTAAGAACCAGAGATACAGCACGCCGTCAAATGTTGGTTTTCAGTAGAAAGCCCTGGATAACAGATGACGGATGACTACAAGTGAAGGATGGTTGGTTATATTTTTTTTCCCCAACATTGGTTGAGCTCTCGTAGCAAATATAGGCAGCCAGTGTCATTCCTTTCAAATTTTTTTCCATTAAGACTTTTGTGTTGTGAGCTGTTTTGAAATATTATTCATATATGTACAGTATATTTTAACTGGAACAATTTATATTGTTCTTTTAGGCAGTGTTTATTGTTCTTTATTTCTGAATAAAGTTTAATTTGATTGATTTATAGGCAAGATGCTAACCCGTAAAACAGGATAATCCTGAATCTGTTGCAAAATGGGATTGATTCATTTGGGCGAATACAGTTATGTGTTCAGCTACACTGTAAACAGGGTACAACAATTGAGACATTTACAACTTGAAGTTTTTATTTTTGTGTACTTATTATTTTTACACTTTGTAACATTTTAGCATTTAGCTTTCCTTTACCTTTACCTTTCATTTAGCCTAGTGTTCATCCTTAACATTTCAGCTTGAATGGCATCTTGGGCTAACTTTTTAAAAGCCTGCTTGCCTTGCTTATGTCAGTTACAACTAGTTTGTTGGCTTTAACTGATTATTCCATTGCTGATGATGACATTACTTTTTCTCAACCTTTCTTGCATGCTTTTTTTGTTTTGTCTGTACTTGTGCAATCAGAGGAGGGATCAAACCGTGAATGATCAGTGGAGAGTGATGAAGCTGTTCCTTTTTCTTACAGCACCAACCTTTTTGTTATTTGTTCTGAATATCTTCTTGTTGAAAGGAATGACCGGCCTATGAGAGGTCCCAAACCGTCCTTTGTTGATGCTCGGCTACCTCGTATTGTGAGAGACGCACTTACGTGTCACGTGATGCCGTGCCGATGTTTTATCTGCTGTACACAATGCTACCAGCGTTTTGATGCAGGTTCTGCGAACTATCAGACACAAAGTCTGAGCTCTCAGAAGGAGGGGTGAACGTTAGCTTTTGTAGGCCTACTTCTGTTGGTCACATCGTTGTTTTAGGAAATACCTTTTCTGAAAGGATGAATTTGACGCACTGGGCTGAAATATAAAATATAAATATATATATATAAAATGGAACATACTGTATATGGTCCCAATGCTGTTGAGGTATACTGTATCATCTAAGATATGCACTTTCATTAAGCCTGTACCAGTTGTTTTTTTACATATGGTTTAGGGTCTTCATATTTTGTTATATATGTTATATAAAATGAAGGCTTTGAAGGCTTTTGGCACTGTGCATTATTGCAGAGTCCCCTAAAATGGAGGTCCACTGATTGTGGTACTTTCTTTCAATTATATTAGACTACTGTATACAAATTTATGCATTCAACCTTTAGATTTTCATTTGATCTGAATGCTAAAACATGCAGTGTATGTTCATGTTTTTAAAAGCATGGTGTGTGTTTCTCTGCTAAAGTTAAGTGAGGATATTTATTGTCCCACTGTTGGGCCTTCAGGGGTTTCTTTCAGTAATATTTTATTATATTAGCCTTACTGTGTAAATAGATACAAATTGACAAAGTATACACAGTATTTACTAAGTTTTAATCTTGAACTAGTGGTGGTGAAAAATATGTTCTCACCTAGATTTAGCCTACTGTATGTACCATAGTTTTTCTTGTTAAGGAAAACTGCACTATTGTTTGCGAGTATAAAAGTAGTGCCTTGAATAATAATAAACAGAAATGCAGCTGAAACTTTTGTCTTCATTCTAAAATTGTCAGAGCTACATACAGAATTTACATCCATTCATGGAAAAACAGATGCAATTCAGCCATTTTACAGTGGATGGCACTATTGATATATAATATTGAAACAATTGAATTAGGCCTAATAACATTTATAACGAACTGCTGCATTAAAGGTTGTAATGATGAATTATGCCTGTCGTTCTCTGCTTCAGTGAATATTCATGAAGTGACTGTAAACCTCTGGAGTGACAGCTGGCCTTCTCTTATGTGTGCTTGTCATTGTGTTACAGTGTTACAGTGTTATATGTGTGTATGTGTGTGTGTGTGTGTGTGTGTGTGTGTGTGTGTGTGTGTGTGTGTGTGTGTGCTCACACATGCATTTGTGTATGGGTACGAGACCTTTGTATAAACATACATTTACACACAATGTTAACAGTATTTCCACTGTAACACACATCAGTCATTGGTTTCCAGAAGCCTTACCTCTTCCTCTGGCACCTTGCTGTGTCTCTGTGTTGGTTTAATGTAATGAAATGTTCTAACCATCTGTTCCAGAGTATCATCCTCTCCCTCTCCCAGCTCTCTCTGCCTATATCACTCTATATGTTCGTTTGTGTATAGTGGTTTTGTCTTTACTTCTGGGTTCTGGGTAATCTACTATGATTGGGATTAGGATTCATGTGTCTTAATCTCACAGAAAATGTCAGTCACAGTGCATTTGCTAACTGATAAGTAACACAGAGATAGATGTGGGAATTACACAATGTGTAAACTAAAAGATTTACCAGCAACAAAGAAAACACTTTTTTATTATGTATTTAATGGTTGGGATTTTATCACTGGTGGATTGGTTCAGCATGGAGAAATGTTTTTGGCCCATTGCTGTTGACTATTGTGGTATATCTTCATTTGATGTTTTTTCTCCAACTTGCAACATAACAATAAAATGTATGACTATATCATTAATCAAAAATAGCTGTTAAACTTTTTATTAAAAGTATATTCAGCTATTCTGGAGAAAGCTTGTTATTATTTGAAATAATTGTTGATCAAAACAAAAAAGATTTCTCTTCAGTGACATACTATAATGTGCTCCCTCTGTTCCCATTTCCAGAGCCAGGACTATGTAGAAACACCAGATTATAAGTATATTATCTAACAATCGCTGACTCCACCTTTAAGTCTCAGATGGCAAGTCGGTCATCTGGGGTTGGTCTACCAGGAATGATTGGCAGCAGTATAATGGAACTGTCACCACTATACACAAAATCTGTTCATAGTTCATAGTTTATACATTAATGTTTGCCAACAACCTATAAGAGCAATTGAACTTCAAATGCTGAAGAATTTCAAACATTCTTTTTCAGTTTAATATAATTTCCAATTTGAAGATTACAGCAATGGCTTCTTACAATAGAACCAAAATCAGAGCAATATGCTTTATATGATGTCATAAATCAGTACAAACAGATTGGATTGGGCCAGTCATATTTCATTGTACACTATTATAATTCAGTTGTATGAATGGACTCAAAAAGGTGTGTGTGTGTGTGTGTGTGTGCGTGCATGCATTAACCATACAGGCCATAGCCTGCTGATTAAATTACCCCACTGCATGGTGAGCACTGGCGGAGGTGGGGGCAGGGGGGGGTTGTAACGGAGCTAATCTGGCCAGAGACATGCTGTCATCTGGGTGCTTCCGAGTGTACAGGAGGGTGGTCTGTCTAGCGGAGGGGGAGGGGAATTGGGGGCTAACCAGATGAAGTAATCTCTCCTCTGTCTTTGAGGCTCCCACACCGGGCTGGTCTGGCCTGGGGTGGTTTATATTCCACACACACTCTAACCGCCGTCATGGAGTTACCCTTCCTGTTTGCTCCTCCCCCGCTCCCCTCCAGCGGGTATGACCTCTTTGGGACAGTTCCTCAACGCCCGTAATTACCCTCCTGCCCCTCCCCCCCTCCCCCCGCCCCCCATCGGCCAACATCAACCATTTCAGGGCACAGTAAAACACTCACGCACACACACACACACACACTCGCACACACATGCACTCACACACACACACTCGCTCGCACAATCGCACACACACACGCACAGTGAATCTCGCTGTGCCCTTAACTTTCTTAACCCTCCTGTTGTCCTGATTATATTGTATTGTGCCACCAGATGGCGCCACCTGATAGTGTCTGATTGTGTAGATCCCTTTGCAGACAAGCTATATTGTACATTTCACCATTATCTACTAATCTCATAAATGAGAAAGCACTGAGAAAGCACGCTCGTATGTTATATCTAACATACAAGCTTTTCCGGTGCACTTGCCTACAGTAGGCTGGGGTCGTTTTTAGGCTGGGGTAAGCTTTCCGCACTGCATGTTCTTAGCCCAGGGCTATCCTTAGCCCTGGGCTAAGAGTTAAACCTGGGCTATCTTAGAACCCCTTTTCGACAAAAAGACAAAAACTATCATTTACTTTAACCCCATATCACTCATACCTTTTAGCCCTGGGTTTAGTCATTTTTTCAGGAGCTACCCATGCAAACTCAGGCCAGCTACTCCTGTGGGTTAACCCAGCTAAAGGCTGCCATTGTTCTTTCTTAGCCCGGGGCTAATAGACCATTGGCCTGGGGCTAAGAACATTCTGAAATTGCTTTTAGCTCCAAGCTAAGTGCAGTGCAAAAAGCTAAAAGTGTTCTGTGTACCCATTATGCATCCCAAATTTACAATATGTCAATGTTCAGATGATGGATATTGATGTGCATACAGTCCGACTAAATGCACCTCTGACCTGTTTTCTAGATAGAAAGGTTAGTCATCAATATGAGCTGATTGGTAATCAATAAAGAGAGAGCTGAGGTATGTTTGGTAAAGGATTGGCAAACTACCAGCATTAAAAAATAAAACACTCCCAAGTACTTTTACTGGAAATACCATTTGCTACAGCTATGATAGTGAGTGTTAGCATGAGCAATGCTGAAATGTTTCTGCTGCGACCAGGAATGTTTTCCCTGTGGTGCTAGATGTTTAATATTGGCCAGTAATTGAATGTAAATCAGATCTAAAATCATTAGCAACCCCATGTACTTGATATTGAATTTCCTACATAGTGAGTGTGAGTGTGTGTGTGTGTGTGTGTGTGTGTGTGTGTGTGTTTGTGAGTATGTGCATGTGCATGTGTGCATGTGTGTGTGCGTACGGAGCGTTTTGGGAACAACCTGCAGGGACTGAGGTGCATTTCACGCGTTTTATTGGAGGTGTCCAATAAACTCAGCACAGTCCGTTCGTCCGTGTTCCAAGGGGTCACCGTCGCCGGGCCAGGGTCTCCTGTGCACGGGAGAGAGAGGAGAACAGAGTCAGACAGGGGTAACCCATCCACAGGGGCGGTCCAGGGGTCAGATAGTGGGTAATCTACCTTGTACACGCTGCAGTCAAACACTGCTGCCAACGCTACCGGCTCTGCGGTGAGGGAGGAGTCTGCTTGCTCTCTCTCCAGGGCTGTGGGACGGGGCTGATGGCCTGATGGGCCACACCCTCCCAGAACCCTCCCTTTGGTGGGCGTGTCCCCGGCCACCGGCTCTCCACAGTGTGTGTGTGTGTGTGTGT
>JAODUG010081446.1:0-11107 GCA_027564795.1 Aphredoderus sayanus
TATATAATGTCTCTGGTACTTCTCCCATAGAGTTCTATTGAGGACTCTCTAAGTGGTCTGTCGCCTCTATATAATGTTTCTGGTACTCCTCCCATAGAGTTCTATGAGGCCTCTCCAGCCGTGCCTCTGACCCAGCTGGGCGGTGCTGCTGCTCAGCAGGTCAGTGATGATCTCTGCGTGGATCAGCCTCATCCGTCTCCTCTCGGCGGCGAGGCTGTACTCCACCTGCTCCCAGTGTGTGTAGGGGAGTACCTGCTTTAGCTGCACCTGCACACACACACACACACACACACACATGCACAATACACACCCATGAATGCACATACACACACACACACACACACGAATGCACATACACACCCACCCACACACACACACACACACACACACAGGGAACATCACATGCATTTGTACTGTAACTGTGGGTTGGCATAGGCACACATTGGCATGGAAATATGCACGTATGCACATGTGCACACGCACACACACACACAACATCACATGTACTGTGGGTTGGCACGTACAGCTGGAAACGTGCATGTGTGGTATGCACACTGTGCACACACACACACACACGTTGACTCAGTATTTATAGGATGGCGTTGAGGCAACATGAGTCTGTATCCTGGCTCTCACCTTGCCAGCCTCTGTGCGCCTGGCAACAAAGGTGGCAAATGCATGGCAAACCTTCCACTGCTTGTTGGCGAAAAGGTCCTCGCAGTTGACCAAAATGCCCACCTGGAGACAAGCACAAGGGCTTCAAACGCACCATTCTCAAGTTGAACCAAACGTTCAGACGGCTGAAATTGAAGAGGACTTTCACCAACCTCCATGCTAGATGTGAAGGCTCTGTTGACCTTGGCTATGATGTTAACAACCTGCCCCACCCTAAAGCAGACAGACAGACAGCTCTAATGTGTATCAACCCTGGGCAAATGTTAGCCTAGCCTACGTGAATGTTTACTCCTGTTATATTTGTCCATTTGTCATTTTTAATGATTAAAGTTATAGTTTATGGTGAAAGTATTGACTTCTGAGTTGCACCAAGGGAATATGTCAATTCTCTTCTTCCTACAGATCATTGATTTCATGAGTCTGGCCTTTTTTTGCATGATATTCTTCCTCGGGTTTAAACGCTATATAAAATCAATTGCATTCTTACCCTAGAGTGTGTTCAAAGTGGATGTCATCCACAGACGCAGTAATGCAGGAGCAGCCAGCATGTCTCTCCGCTGTAGATATAGATTGCAATGACAATATAACACATATCCCACAAGCAAATGTTAAATGTTACACACACGCATGCAGGCACTCCTGTCTGACAATGATATTAAACGGGCTCGGAACTCAATTCATACTGTATCAATTACCTTCTGATGGCAGTTGTCATACATTAAAAAGGTAGTATAGTCAGTCATTCTGTAGAAAGCTTGTTGATCAACCTGAACGTGCCGTTTCAGTTTGTTCTCATGCTGAACGTGTTTGTTTCAAACACACACCTTGTTGTGCCAGCAGTGCACATCATATGTGTGTAAGCTTTAGCGCCCTCTATCGGCCACAAAGAGCTAGTGATTTGGGTCATTCTGACCCGGAGGACAACAGGAGGTTTAAACACGTAGCTAGCAAGATACGGTAGTGCGTTGGCTCAGTTTGACCCAGAGAACAGTGGGAGGGTTAAGCTTCCTTCTCTCCCGGGTTCGAGTCCCAACACGTGTGGACGAAATCCCGACCGGTTGCACACAAATGGCACGGATGAGGCACCTACCGGACAGGCAGGCGGTGGAGTCCATCCATTTCAGCAGCTGCCCGGCACTTAGCTCCCCGCAGTGGTTGGCATGACAAGGCAGCACAATCTGGCTCATCTTCACCTCGGTGGGGTTTCTGTAGACCTCCCCGTTCTCAAGAAGGACCACGGCATCCTGCAGGCTCTCTACATCCAGCGCGTCGGACGCCATTGCTCACCACTTAGCCTAACGGAGGTGGGGTCGTACACAACAGGTATATCATGCAGTGGTAGACATTACTGGGTGCCCGGTACCCATGGCAACACAGTCTTATGACTTGGCCACCCACAATGCACACATAGCCAGTGGCTTGTGTGGTCCCCTTGACATTTCTTTTATATTTCAGGTTACCACAAACAATTATCCACACACTACACCATCCGGAACTAATAGAGTCAAATGAAAGTATTAGCGATACGGTTATTATTGTTAAGGTTATTCATCTCCAGATGCTGTTAACACCCCCCCAACAACACAAATGATAGTGTCTTAGATATAGTTTCACTGTTAACATTTCTGGCCACAAATTATTCATTTTGGCCACCGGTGGAAATGTGTCTATTTGTCTGCCCCTGGATATATGGTTCCGATGTTGGTTATGCAAGTTCTGTGTTAGAGATGCACTATAATGTAGGTGGTGTTATGAGAAATAATTGCACTGGCTTTCTGAGTTGACCAACCTGTTTGTGATTAGGAAGGGGAGAACCAGAGAAAAAAACAAAGCAGATTATATAACCAAAGTCTGAGCAGTTTGGCAATAGATACTTCAAGGAACTTGAAATAACCAACTGTCATATGAGTTCTGACTATAATTTAGAATTATTCTGTCCAGTAATACTTCCTTAAGAACAAATATAAAAACAAGTGATTTTATCAACAAAGGTCTGGTTTGTGTTCACAAAACAATGGGTGTTTACGTAATCTCTTTATTTTATGCAAGGCTGTGTGATTTTTCAGGAGAGGAGACCCTTATTATTTAAATATAGCTTTCAAAACTATTTTAAAGTCACTCAATATAATAAACATATTGATTTTAAGGTACTTTTTTTTAAAAGAATGTTTTTAGAGATCTAGTAGTGTCTCTTTATTTTCAACAGGCGAATGTATGAAGCTGTCACCTGTCTCTGGTGACACCAGTGACCTCTGCAATGCTGATATGTAAAAGCATGAATGTCTAAGATATCTTTGGTATACTGTATCAGTTGCAATGTTCAATAACAAAATGCGGCAATTTAGTAAACGCAAATCTGTTAAAAATAAAAAAGATAAAAAAAGAACCCGACATTGAACACATTGTATTTCCCATTAACGTTTGTGCGCTTACCCGATATAAAGGTGTTGCAGAGTTCAGTCGCAGAACGTGCCAATAAGCGGTTAACCACCAAAAATACCGGGCGAGGAAAAAGATCGTGTACACATTCTTGCTCCCTCGATTTCCCCCATTCCACAGCACACAAACACGCGGCGCACACACGTCCCGTCGTTATGAAAAACAAAGTGGCATCTTGATACAGCAGAGAAAACACCCCCCTGCAGTGACCATATTGCTTCAGTTGGGTCTTTAAGGTGGACCTCATGTGACAGCTTTAAAGGCGCACTCCTCAATTATGGTAGGTAGTGGGCCTAACCGCCCCCTCCCCTGCCCCAGAACCCCACGTTTCCTCTCCCAGTCTCACGGTTGTTGTTATGTGTTGAACACGGATGTGCGTAAAGTGGACATGGCTATAGTCTATAGGGGTAAATATTTCAGATCGAACCAGGCCTGTAATAGAATGAGGTTCAATAACTCGGAACCATCTCGGGCGCAAGAGGACACGCAACCATTGAATTTAGAACAAACAATACAAATAAAATAAAATAAAAAATGTAACGCTCAAACCAAAACATAATACAACGTACAGTACAACACATACATTTTAAAGCTGATTTTTGATATTGTTTGCCTATGGGATAGGAATAAAAAACTAATTACAATATAAATATTTATATAGATATGTGTATTTTGTAATAGACAATAGGCTACAATAAGATGAAAAAATACAACAAAGGGACGTGTGTATGGTGAATCAGTGATATATTGTGATTAGTTTAAACATTACAACACCTCACTATTTTAATCTAAATAATCAAATGTTACATCGCCTATATTTAAGCAATTCATGCACTTCAATGCTTTACATACATAAGTAATTTTAACGTCAACAACCGTGAAGAAAAAAGTACATGAAAGGTAGACCTTAAGAAAAACACTGCACGCTGATTGGCTAGAGGGGATGTCTATCTGAGATGCCTAGCCTCTTCCCCTTGACCAGGCTCGGTTGAGAAGTGCGGTTGGAGTGCGAGAGGGTCGCGGCCGCGATGATCTGACAGATGAAATAGCAAAAAGAAAGAGAAGGCGGGCGTCCTCCCACACAAAATCATGTTCCCCAAAGGCAAAGGCACCCCCGTGCCGTCGGACGGCCAAGCGAGAGAAAAGTAAGCTCCTAAACGTTCATTTTTTTCTCCTCGGACTTGTTCCCTCTTATTCTGTTGTTCGCTGGACAACGCGCAAGCGGCGATTTCCTCCTACAGAGAATGGAATTGAATGAACCGCCTTGTCTGCTCGCCATTCCTTTTCTATGCGATATTCTTAGCTTTATCGTCGCGTCTCGCATCTTCTCCGTTGATGTAATGTGTATGTTTTTTTGTTGTTGTGTGTTTTGAACCGGGGTTCGGTTTATATTTTGTGATCTTTATCTGAGATCACGGGGGAGGGGAGCACACTAACATCGTCTTGCTACATTGTTTTCGGTGTTGCGCGCTCTGGAAATGCTCGTTTTATTTCCTCGACCATACAGGTCTAAGTTACTCTACGCCACTGCGGATCGTGTTTAGCCACAGTACGTTCCTTTTTTTCGTTTTATTTATTTTTCTAGTTACTTCTATGGTTTAATCTCAACCAGGTTTTGGCTCGGCTACACAGTCTACCATTTAATTGTTTGGCATAGGCTGTTGGCAGCCATTGTTCAGGGGGCTGTACTCGACTCCATTCAAGATACATGTGTGTAACATTTAACCGACTAAAATGTTGAATTTGATGTTTATATTTGTATTTCTTCCAAAACAGGCTGGCCCTATATGTCTATGAATATTTGTTACACATAGGAGCGCAGAAGTCTGCACAGACGTTCTTATCAGAGGTAACACAAATGGCTGATTCGTATATCAATCTAATATAATATTTTAGTCTTAATTGCAACGTAACGTTTTTGTTGTTGAACGTATTACAATTTATAGCGTGATTTAAATATCTATTTTAATGACTTGTACGCCCCTTCCCTAGATCCGATGGGAAAAGAATATAACTCTTGGGGAGCCACCTGGGTTCCTCCATTCCTGGTGGTGGTAAGTGATCGTGTTTCTAGTCCCCTCTTGAAAACGTGTCCAGGGGTTCCACAGTTTGCGCCGTTTGCTTCACCGCCTGTGTGATGTGATTTCCACAGTGTGTTCTGGGACCTATACTGTGCTGCCCCAGAGAGACGAGAGACATGTGACCACTCCAGCGAAGCCAAGGCGTTTCATGACTACGTGAGTGGCACTTATTTAACTTGCCTGTTGTCCTTATAATATTGTATTGGATAACCAGGCTGCGCCATCTGATGGTGTATCATTGTGTGGTTCTCTTTATTGTCAGTTATGTGTATTTATTTCTGTTATTAATGATTTCTTTATGTATTTGTTTTTTTTTTTTCTGCCCTTTAACCCTCCTGTATTCCTCCGGTTTCAAGCAGTGCACATCATGTGTCTGTGTAAGCTGTAGAATTAGGATTGGCGCCCTCTATCTGCCACAAAGAGCTAGTGTGTTGGGTCAGTTTGAACTGGAGGACAACAGGAGAGTTAATAACATTGTTGTCGCTGCTGCATATTGTATGTCACAATCATCTTTATTGTTGGCAAATGTTGACCTTTTACATTGGCTTCACGGGTTAGTTAACACACATCACAGTAAATCACAATAAATACAGTAATAAAAAAACAGCAAACCAGCACGATATAATAAGCACTACTGAACATGGTTTCAGTGAAAATGTTTATGAATTTAGCAAAGTTCTTACACTCGGTATGAAAGTTTTCATGTAGATGTTATTGTAGCGGCACTATAGTCTTCCCAGAAGCAGGTTGCGAAAGTATTTTGAAAAGGGTCTGAACAGGATCAGATCAGGATATATCTGTGTTATAATATTGGTATGCCGTAAACCTACCATTAGCTTTTTGAATGGTGGAACAGGTTTATCTTATTTTCTGTTCTTAAACAATGAAAGGTAATTATGTTGGGGTAAAACCTGAAGGGAACTCGAAAAACCAAGTGTGTTGAGGCCTATACATATATTGCTTAGATTACTCTGAGACCATTGAGATGATTGCTCCACCATACATTGAATCATAATATGTACCATGTGGAAAGCTAAAAGCAGACAAATTCTATCTTGACTCAAAAATATAATATGGGCTATTTGTTGTACACATGGTAAGGATGACCCTTTTTTAAATATGTATCCTGGCTGTATGATTATGTAGGGTGTTTCTGTTCTGACCACATATGGTATCCTAGAGGAAATGTTTATCCCTTTGATTCGGAGTTGGATGTCTCTATTGAACATTGAGTACAAGGTGGGGAGTTGTACTAATTTCCTTAGGTTACAACAGGGCCAAGGGGTGGGTTGGGGGGGTCCATCAACCGTTGTTGGTGTTAGTCCTACCGCCGCTCCAACGTATCGTCTATTGCTGTGGGGAGAAAATGGTGCTTACATCAGCATGTCCTGAGTCAGACATGATGGTGTTCTTCCTCCATCGCTCTGGCTCAGGCACCCTGCATATATCCAGAGGGAGAAAGCCCTACAGTTTTCCCCTTTACTACTACAGACGTAGCAGCCCTGTGTCAGCAATGCTCACAAGACACAGTGTTCACAAGTTGTGTTGTGGCTCAGATGGATTGCTGCGTGGTGGTTTCAGCCAGTAGTGAAACCCGACGCCGGCAGGTTGATAAATTGAAACGCACGACGCAACCTTAATGGATCCAAACCAGTACAGCAGGGTTTCCTATATTTAGGCTGTAGCGTGCGAGACAAACGCTTCGTTCAGCAGCTAATTTCTCTGCTCGCATTTGCCTGTGTATTTGCCTTCTGTGTCGTCTTCGCGTGTGGATGATTACACCCCTTTTGACATTACAGTGTGCTGCTGTCATTTCTAGTTTAAAATCAGCCATTTGTGTGTCTGGATATGAACCCTCTTAAAAAAAACCAGTTACCCGGTTTATTCTGCCCTCTATGCCGTCCAGGCTTGGACTGACTGGCTCGGCCTGAGAAATAACAGATTTAGATATTGAGGTCGTATTGGTACAGGTGGAGAAACTCTCGAGTCGGCCATCTTCACATTGCGACATTAGTGACTGGGACAGGAAGGGGTTAAGCTGGAGACGTTGGCCCTGCTCTTGGCAGATAGGGTTGTCAGGGCAACAAGCCGCCTGATCTTGTAGGTGACCTGGGAACCAGGAAGGAGATTAGGGCAAAGCTCTGCCTTTAGTTTATATTATGTTTTATTAAAATGGTCGCATTCCTCATTATTCCAGCTCGTATGGATAGATCGGTGATTTTTGTCACATCACAGCCGACCCAGGTTCCATAGGAACCAATCAGATCTTTTACTGCCTATTGATCCTTCAACAGGCTCTACCTATGGCCTGTCAATCTACCTGAATTTCCCTATGTTGTTGGAGAAACGACAAATGCAATGTTTAGAGCAAAGAGCCTGACATCTAAAGCTGCTCTCCAGAATGCTCTGTTGCATTAATATCAATAAATATAAAAGTATAACTTCAAAGTTTAGAATACAGTTCTCAAAGACAATTTCTTCTCTAATTGCTTCTTATAATATAGACTGTCTTGGGTATTTATCTTTTTAGTAGAAATAGGGCCCCAGATTGTTTTTATTAAGGCCTTTGCTAAATAAACTGTTAAATTGCAGCACTTAGTTTGATTAATATCATTTTCCTAACATGGAAAGCATTAAGCAAATGAGGGAACAGTGAAATGTCTAAACTGTGTGTGTGTGTATATATGGGGAAGTACTACATAACATTACTTTCATGTGTGATGGTGATGTAGTGTGTGTGTGGGTACTGTATAGAGTGGGTACTGTATAGTGTGTGTGTGTGTGGGTACTGTATAGAGTGGGTACTGTATAGAGTGTGTGTGTGTCCTTGGGCCCGGTGGCCTTTGTCTCTGTGTGGGGGAGGTGACAGTTCCTCTGCTGGGGGGGGGGCAACGCTCGTAAAACGTCAGTCGTATTCACACCGTGCAGGGCTCGTCGCCATGGCGTCTGCCCTTGATTGATGGCTGTCAAGAGAGCAGGGGGACAGATTGCAAAGGGGGAGTGGTACAGTGGCATATAGCCAGCATATAGCCCCTCCCCCCCACCAGGGTAAGACACAGAGACAGGGCATCTAGTCTGGACCCAGAGAGAGGTTGTTTTTACGACGTTGAGATGTTGATTGATGGTTAAACATTTACAAGCTAAACGTGGAGGTTGGGGCTCTCCTCCTGCGCACAGCGCTCCACTGGCAGGAGAGAGGCTGTTAACCAGCAGCCCTGGCCTCCACAGTGAGCTGTTGGTGGTCTGTGCATGACACACACACACACACACTTGTCCTCTCTTTTGCTGCTTTCTACATTCTCATCTCTTTTTATACCTATTTTGTTTCATCCTCCTTGTTGCTTGTGTCTCTCTGGACCTCCCCCACCACAGTAAATACATCCCTCATCCTGTCTCTCTCTGTTCGTCACTCATGGCCTCTTGTAACCTCCTTTCAGTGAGTCAAGTAAAAAGAATGCAACACACACACAGAGGGGTGGGGGGTGGGGCTTAGCATGTCATAAATAAGGTCCCGGGGGAACGAGGGTGGGGGTTGCAAGTAGGGCCCACAGCCTGAGACATCTGGCTCCCCCAGTGTGAACCCCCCCTGTAGGTCATATTGTGCAAATGCTTGCCATTTGCAGCACTTGGTGACTTGGGTACATGGGTGCATCTGTGTGGGTCGGTCATCGCACGTAGACTTGGGTAGACGTAACTTGGTATTACACCATTATAAAGCAAGTATTTTTGAGGACTGAATGATGTGCATAGCAGCTTATAGAGCTAAAACATTGTAATGGTTTATCAATTTGCAGAACTGTAATTAACTGAGAAATTTAAATAATACAATAATAAGTTAAATGGATAAGGTGGCTTTAGGCTAGTGGGTGTACTGTGAGATGGCAGTCATGAGTGGCAGTGCTACCTAGGTGGATTCTGTAGGGGTGTGTGTGTGTCTTAGGTCTCTTGTGGAGAATGCCTAGTGACTCTGTGTTGACTGCTGCAGGAAGCTTATTTTGGCACCAGGATACAGAAGAGTTGTGACTGGTCTGAGTAACGTTTGCATGTGTGTGTGCAGGACATAGCTTACATAAAATGGATACTAGCGTCACAGAGATAGCAATATATGTTTGCAATACACATTGAATTGATTGAATTTCCCTACAGTAACCGTGGAATGTTTTTTGACAATACAGCATTCTGCTATGGAATAGAATACCCTGTTGTTGTAAAGACACAGCTGTACACAACTGTTTTCTTTTGAGCGGTACATGCAATATAAAATAATACGACAAGCAACAGGAGAGGAGAGAATCTTCAAACCCTATTAATCTCCTACTAGACCCTGGGGTATTTGTATTTCCATGTTAACACTAAGTATGTTGCATCATAATTTGGAGTTCAGAAACGTTTCCAGTATAAAAATGAATGAATAAAAGCAATCTAAGTGTTGGTTGATGCACTGTAATATTGTGGTAGCTGGATAGTATACTGTTTTGAAATACACCTGGTCCAACTTTATTTCTTTTATTTTTAGTTGGTTTAATATTAAACACAATCGGGGGGGTAACTTCTGACCTGGCTTTCCTTTTGTAGAGACGAAACAACATCTATCCATTATGTGTCTGCCTGCATGTTGCTTTGATCACCGCTTTGCATATCTCACACCTTTCCATGACTATTTCTGTGTGTGTGTGTGTGGAGGTGGGTGATGGGGGAGAAGATGTCCTCCCCTGCCTCACCTCTCCGTCTGCTGTGGTATTTCACAGCGTGCGGCGGAGCAGATATAATTAGCGTGGGTGCAGTCGATGCTAGGGGGCGGGGCAGGCTGCGTTCGTTGGCCTGTGTGGGGGGAGGGGGTGGTTCTGAGACGCTGTAGCCCAGAGCTATGGGGGGGCTTTAAGTGTGTGTGTGTGTGTGTGTGTGTCAGTGAATTGTCCATAGGGCGACACATGTTTGCCGATGCTCACTGGAGAGAGAACGAGCACAGAGAGAACAGACTGTGACAGAGATAAGGAGGTGGCTTGCAGCCCAACCCTTGGCACTCAACACCACTTCCCCCACCTCGGAGCTCTGAAGACATTAGCTCATCTCAGATTGCGGCAGCTACGTGGAAGACGACTCTGGGCAATTAGGAGTGTGTGTGTGTGTGACTGAAGCAAATGGCACATTAGCCAATTAAGGCTGTGGTTTGAGCAGGAAGTTGGTCCGGGCAGCAGGTCCCCCTGTGTGCAGTCGGCACCATGGAGCCACTGGTCGTAGAGGCTCATCCCATCCAGGATCCTGGGGCAGGGAAAGTGGGGTGGGGTGGGAGTGGTGTGGGTCTCTCTCACGCGCATCTTCGAGAGGTTCTATTAGATTCCGAAGTGTGCGCTTCCTGTGATCAGCTTTATAGAAAGATCATGTTTCAGTAACATAACTGGATAATGATGTGTGGCTAGAGCAAGCCTTTGTGTTTTTGCTGTGTAGAATATCGCCACACATTATCAGCCAACAATGGCACAGATGTTTTTTACGTGCGTGAATTTCTGTTGCTGTATTGGTGTAGTAAGGCAGGTTGGAATACCTGCCACCTCCTAAAAATAATAAAAATGCACAAATAGGATGGTAGGATACCCAGCCTGGCCTTTTAGATAAAAATACACCAGCCTACATGTAGCCAAAGAAGGCCAGCCATATAAAATGCAGTGGTGAGTAAGAGGGTT
This sequence comes from Aphredoderus sayanus, assembly GCA_027564795.1. NCBI lineage: Eukaryota > Metazoa > Chordata > Actinopteri > Percopsiformes > Aphredoderidae > Aphredoderus > Aphredoderus sayanus. The sequence continues at coordinate 10,880 of JAODUG010081446.1, forward strand.
ACAATTTTAAAATAAATCTCAAAGGTCTGTGATAAAGTGTGTCAATCAATTTCAAACACTGGGAAGAAGCATTCATATATTAAACATCACCACAGTCTTGCTCTGGCTAACACCAGCCTGCTTTATGAATAATAAATAATATCCCAGGTTTAGCCTCAGTTTATTTGTATGAATTATAAGATATTTGCATGAGGTCACTGACTCAATCAAACCGTGAACAGTAGTAGT
>JAODUG010081467.1:0-12658 GCA_027564795.1 Aphredoderus sayanus
AGACAGCAGAAAGAAAGCGTGCAAAGAGCTACTGACATTTAGTTGAATTCACTTTTAAAATATATTATATGGCTCTCGCTGAAATAAATTTCCAAATTTTTTGCTTTCATGGTTCTCTTAGTCAAAAAGGTTGCCGACCACTGTTATAGTCCTTATATTACAGGATATTTTTCAAGAAAAATCCAACTTGTCAGTACTGTATCTGTCAAAGTTTTTGGCCGTTACTGGTGTATAAGTGTTGATTTAACCAAGAAGAAATGTATATACTAAAAGCTTTGAAATGTCAGTTTTGATTTCATGGGGACAAAATAAGTACTGTAGGCCTGACAGAGATTATCATAGTGCCCTACTTTGAACAACCACACACATGGATGTGCACATCCACAACACACATGCACTCAAACACAATTCCTACAAACAAACTTCAGTGCTTTCTAGGCATCAGAGATCCAAACCTTTGTTTATTCCTTTCCCACACAAATACATATAATTTCTAATTTCCAGCAAACCCTTTACCTTTAATAATGCAAAATTAATAAATCACATATAGGGGCCTGGTATCTGGTACCATGGGTATAGCATATGTATGCGGCTGTACAATGGCCTTTGAATTACCCATGGAAAAAGGTAGAAAATAGAAAAGAAAGCAGAAACATTGTTAACATGTCGTGTTTGTTTGCTCTCAGAGGGCACGTCTTTACCATTGGTGCTTGGATAATTCACCTCTCATGAGGGTCATTCAATTTTTATTTTTGGGATTTATGTAGTCAACTGTGCTTGTGCACCTAATGAGAATGGCATGTCCTCACAAAGCAGGTGAACCTGCAGATTCTTGTTATAACTGGTCAGTGGACATAACAGTAGCATTCTAACAAACTCCAATACAACAAGCTGTATGATAAATAACATTCAGGACTGCTTGTTGGCTGAGTAACACCATGGGCCCTATTTTAACTGTCTATAGCGCAAGGCGCACACTGCATTAAGGGCATGTCCAAATCCACTTCTATAAATTTAGTGGTGGTATAAACGGCTATTGCACTAGTTGCATTTTTCAAAACAGTTGTACTTACTCTCTTCATTATAAATGGTTGTGTTTTGGGCATAACATACAATAAACCAATTAGTGTGTCATCTCCATTCCCTTTTAAATGTAGGCATGCTTGCACCTTGGCGGATTGCTTTTATACCGGCAGCTTTGTGAAAGCGTGCGAGCAGACCATCTACGGCAACAGCGGGATTCCACCAAGATCCCTAAAATATGTTGATTTGGCTACACACTAATAATATTTCACATTTTCATTTTTAATCCTTTGTGAGCACCTGTGTGTCTCTGTGTGTGTGTAACAAACAGTGTATGCGTGTTGTGCACCTAATATAGGCGCCACTATCTCGAAAATGCACCATGCCATTGACTTTAGACCAAGTTTTTGTTGTTTTCAATCACGCAATTTCCACTGCTTCAAGATACCAATGCATCAACAATGCGCCAGACTACACCTCGTGTTTAGACCAACACACCAATGGGTGCTGAAATTGTGTATTTGCTATTCAAACAATGAGGGCGCTTGGTGGGACACTTTATGGTCTGAACCTAGCAAAGACACTTGCGTTTGCACTTTGCGCCGCTTTGCGCCGAGTGTAAGATAGGGCCCCATGATTAGTTGATTTCCTAAATGAATCAGTTGCCCAAAACCTGCAGAACAAATGCCATCTAAGAGGTTTTAACTTTGAGCATTTGAATCACATTAAATATTTGATTCATCCATGATCCATCCATCCTCAACCGCTTATCTGGAGTCGGGTCGCGGGGCCAGCAGCTCCAGCAGGGGACACCAAACGTCCCTTTTCTGAACCACATTAGCCAGCGCTGACTGGGGGATCCCAAGGCTTTCCCAAGCCAGTGTTTAGATATAATCTCTCCACCTAGACCTGGGTCTACCCCGAGGCCTCCTCCCAGTTGGACGTGCCTCCCTAGGGAGGTGCCCAGGGGGCATCCTCACCAGATGCCCGAACCACCTCAACTGGCTCCTTTTGATGTGAAGGAGCAGCGGCTGTACTCCGAGCTCCTTTCAGATAGCCAAGCTTCTCACACTATCTCTAAGGAAGACGCCAGCCACCCTCCTGAGGAAACCCATTTCGGCCACTTGTACCCACGACCTTGTTCTGTTGGTCATGACCCAGCCTTCATGACCATAAGTGAGGATAGGAACGAAAATTGTCCGGTAGATTGAGAGCTTTGCCTGCCGGCTCAGCTCTCTTTTCTTCACAACGGTGTAGTGCTGTACCTAACGATTATTTTTCTAGCGATTAATATATAGATTATTTTTTAGATTAGTCGGTTACACTCATGGTAATTTGTCGATTAACCTATAGATTATTTTTCCAATTAATCGGTTACTCTGCCGATTAATTTATCAATTGTCGATTATTTTGTTACAAGTTATACAATTACAATTATTTTGTTATTTTGTTATTGAATTAGAATATTTTACTCAAAATAAATATACAAAACGTTAAATATTAAATTCAATATTTTGAACAAATACAGTACAGTATGCACTGCAGGATATTCAACAAAAAACAGCCTTAACTGGTTTCACACATTTTACAGTCTACAATAGCTTGTTCAATTTCAGTAAAATAAAAGTGCATTCTACATTTAGCAAACAAAATAAAGTACATTTATTGTATTATCTTTGATTATCAACAGCCATCTGGGGTGTGCATGGATTTGATAATAATATTGATAATAATACCACCTTAGTTAGATACATGAAAAACCTTAAATTCAAAAGTTGTGACACAGATTAAATGAATCATTGAATGTCAAGTCAAACCTTTCCTTGAACTGGAGAAAAAGTAGCCTATAAATTTAAAATGGTCAGGACATGGGTTTATTTAATTATTTGAGTAATAACCGATACAGTTCAGTTAATGACAAATGTATTTTTGCATCAATAAAGGGCAAGGATAGCTTTTTTTTAGGCTATCCCTGGGGCTTTGCCTCTGTGTAGTTGTTTGACTACCTCAGTGACCTCCGCCAGGGAAATTAACGATAATCTCATGATAGGCGTGTTAGTCGGATTCAGAAGTTCCTCAAAATGTTCCTTCCACGGCGTTATTACCGCCTCAGTTGAGGTCAACAGCATCCCATCCTTGGTTCCCCCATTTCCCCTTCCTGAGGTGGTGGATGGTTTTCCAGAAACACCTTGGTGCCGACCAAAACTCCTTCTCCATGTCTTCTCCGAACTTCTCCCACACCCGCTGCTTTGCCACTTTCATAGCAGAGGCTGCAGCCCTTCGTGCCTGTTGGTACCTTGCAACTGCCTCCGGAGTCCTTCGAGATAACATATCCCGGAAGGCCTCCTTCTTCAGTCAGATGGCTTCCCTGACCACTGGTATCTACCATAATATTCAAGGGTTACCGCCCCTTGAGGCACCTAAGACCTTGAGACAACAGCTCTCCGCTGCAGCTTCAGCAATGGAGGCTTTGAACAGTGCCCACTCAGGTTCAATGTCCCCAACCTCCACAGGAGTGCCAGAGAAGCTCTGCCGGAGGTGTGAGTTGAAGATCTCAAGGACAGGGGCCTCCTCCAGATGTTCCCAGTTCACCCTCACCACCCACTTGGGCTTACCAGGTCTATCCCGAGTCTTCCCCCACCCCAACTCACCACCAGATAGTGATCAGTTGACAGCTCCGCCCCTCTCACCCGAGTGTCCAGAACATGCAGCCTCAGATCACATGATACAACTATCGCCGAACACTCTGAACTGCTGTTTGGTGCATATGCACAGACAACAGTCAGAGTCCCCCCCCACAACCCGTAGGCATAAGGAGGCGACCCGGGGGCCCCGGGCTTCCTCCCGGCAGGCTAACTCTTCCTCTGTTGTTCTTGTCCATGAGTGGTCTTTTGAACCATTCTTAATCTGGTCCTTCCCCTGAGGCCTACCAGGAGCACAAGGCTCCAGACAACACAGCCCTCAGGTTCACAGGGACACCAAAACCTCTCCACCATGATAAGGTGATGGTTGCCGGAGAGGTGAATATTTGATTTCATAGCAAATGTATATGAATAGAACATATCTGTCCCACATTTTCAATCCAAGAAACGAATTAATGACAGTGATGTGACACTGATACAAAAAATACTGTCTAAATTAAAATTAATCAAGTCAGATTAACTCTAAATGCATGCAATATTTGTCCTCATTATTACATTTGAGTACAGTATGACACTGAGGGTTTGAGCATGTAGTATAATATATTATGCAGGCTGTGTATTAGTGACATCATTCATAAGCCTGATTGTCTGGTTGTATGTAACATTTAATAATATTCACCAAGAAAAGTTTCACAAGTCGCTGAGGCTAACATTCAGCATCTGATAAATGTGTCCTTCATAATTACATCTTTGAAGAATGAGGCCAACCAGCATTCTGTTCAAAACAGGCTACTTGTTAAGTGAACATCTATGTCTCCCTGCAGGTTTTGGCTTGAGTTCAGCGCAGAAGATGGACCTGCTTCAGCATTCTCCCTCGACAACATCTCTTTCAGTCTGGACTGCTTCCTAGCCTGTGAGTTTACAGTAACAATAGCACTGTTAGATTCCATCAGATGCTCTTTTACAGTGACTGGAAGTTTAGACAGGGATATTTCATGAAAATCTCCCTTGATGTGACTAAAGTGTATTTTATTTTATTGTTCATCAACAGAATAATGCACTTTTTATGTGTCTAACAAATGAAAAAATGAATATGCTAAGTTTTATACGCAATTTGTCTGTTTGTTTATTTGATTTTGATACTGTAGTTAAAGGTTGATATTTGAACTCGGTCAAAACAAAAAACCTCTCTTCAATGTCATAGGGTGCTCCCTAAGAAGCTCTGCCCCACGCATTGGCAACACATTTCGAAGGCTAGGATATTGTTGTGTGTGGTCTGCACCACATTGTTTATGTTCCCGTGTAGACGTACTGGGTTATCTTGTAAGCACGCACAGAGAATGGTAAACTAGGAGACCTCGAACATTTTATTAGCTTTCAATTCCTTACCATACCTTTAAATGCGTACTGTACCGGCCTAATAGTATTTCACTGCAATATCACATGATTACATGCAGTGTACTATGTATTTGAACGACATACTTTATATATTAGACTATTACTAATGTAAGACCTTATCACCAGTCTTGTCTTTATCCAGCACGTCGATGCCTACTTGTGTATGTTGCCATATTGCAGGCTGGCAGCTTTTAAAGGTCAAGCCTCTCACCTTCCTGGATGTTTTTTTTGTACTATAATTGAGATGGCTTTTCAGAGTAAAAACAGCAGTGGCTCTGATGTCAAAGAAAATGAAACACAAGGAAGTGGCTATTGCCCTCCATCTCCTCCTAACTGTCATGAACTGTGATAAGAATAGCAATGTGTGGGCAACGGCGTGACCAAATGCACCTCAGACGCCAAGAGCAGATGTGGCCATTAAAGAAAACAAAACTGTTTAATCAACTGAACTCCATTTACTTGCAGAGCCAATAATTAAATTCATGAGAAGAGGAGTGTGTGTGTGTGTGTGTGTGTGTGTGTGTGTGTGTGTGTGTGGAGCGGGCACACACAGACATTTCCTTTTACTAAGTCCATATGACTTTATTTCATTTTGATCCTTTGTCAGACTGGAAGCTAAATTATACACCAGGACCTATATTTTTTTATCCTTCCGTTCCTCCGATGAGAATAGCACTTGTACATTAAAGGGAGTGGGAGTAGATTTGATAGCATTATCATGATGATATGAATTGTTGATAGCATGTCTAACTCTAGAGGACAGAGCTATGATTGGCTCGAGCCCCTCCTTATCCTCAACACTACTAAAAACACTTTGATGACAACTTTCACACAGCAAGCGTCTGAGTCAGAGCACACACACAGCCTATTATGCGTGGTGCGATGTTGGTCCTTATCCAGTGCGGCTACAACAGCACAAGAATTATCTCAACGCTATTGCTCCAACTGTAAATAGCAATAAGATATTGCGGTGCATCAGCGGAATTTGATATGAGAAATATCTGTAGACTGCAGTGGAATCACAGTCACCCTGTGTCAACACTAGCTTGTTGGATCACGGGTGCTTTATTTAAAAGGATGACATTTTCCAGGAGATGTTTTGCACGCCAATTTATGTTTTATGTCCGCGGACGTGGGGGGGCGTCGGTACAGCAGCAGAGCACCATTCATCTAAGCCCTCGCCCTCTTTCTCCAGATGGCAAGCCTTTCATCTGGGCCAGGTATCATTACCAGGAGCCACACTTGACACAGTTACATGTAATCGCCTATCAATCAAGCCCAGAGCAAGGCTTTGTCTCCAAGAGTGATCATTATGAGCATTATGACACCTACCTGTAATGCGTTTGAGTGGGAAAACATACAGTCTACACATTATATGGAGTACCTGAGTGATGCTAACTTACTCCCTGAGTGTTTAACTATGATTTGGAGAGCTCTCTTGATCCATACTTTGTCCTTCAAACCTCTCACTCGATTTGACCTAGCTGTCAATGTCATCAACAGATCTCTTTAAATAGACAAACGTTGATTGAGGCAGTTCCCTATGGCTATCTCTTCATCTTGTACCTGCCCTACCCCAACCCTGACCCTGTGCTCCCTTCACACACACTGGGCCGAAGTAACGCCATCGCCAGCTGCCAGCTCCGAAGCAAATCCCAGCTCTCACACAGTGGACGGGACTCCCCCATAACTGATGCTCAACATCAGATTGCCTCTGCCAAAAATGCCATTTGGAATGGGAATAATTGGATTCTTGGGGCCGAAAAGCAATATTTAAAAAAAACTAAAAATGGAGGGAGGAAACAGATTGCTCTGAATGCCAACCTGCTTTCATTTGGGGGATTAGTATTGTTCATGGTGGTGACCAATCTCTCCTCACTCCTAGCGTGTTCAAGATATAAGTTTCATTCATCCCCAGACCTACACACAGGCATATCCATATCCTGCACAATGAGGACTTAGCATACTTTTCTGGAAAATACAGACTGTGTGTGATGTGCGTTATTGTGCTGGTGTTGTCTAAACCAAAAAGTCATGGGTTTGACCCAAAACAAGCTCAACAAGATGCCTACCCCCTGCACCTGCTCCTTGACACTAACTGTAATTGTGTTCAAGTAAGTTGTTTTGGGTAAAAGCATCTGCTAATTTACCTAATTGTAATGGTTGCATTAATGTGGATCAGTAAATGCCTTCTGTAGGTATTTATCATACCTGTTTTTGAATGGCTATAGACTTCTGTGACTTATCATGACAAATATCCAGCCAGGCACTTATTACAGAGGAGGAATGAGGCACCTATTGAACAGTTTCTTTGTTTTAGTCTGGAGTGCAAGCCTTTGTTTGAGGTGTGTGTATGTGTGTGTGTTGGAGGGGATAACAAGGTGGCCATCCCTGTGGTCAGCCTCTCAGCTTACATGGGCCTGCTAACGAACAGTGACAGCCAGCCTGGCGGTTGCCCTGGCCTCTGGTTCCCACTGCTCCGGGGTGAACCTGAAGAGTCCTTGGATAGCTCCAGCAGAATACCAATGCACTGCGCTACAGCCCTGACTATATTCCTCATCTCGGCTAAAGCTGGCTCTCCTGTGATCTCGGAATGCGGGCTGCGGTGGGCCTTATTAGTGACTTTGCTAGAGACATGAAGAAAAAAAGTTTGAGTCGTTTTTATTTTTTATTTTGCGATAGTGTCTGATGGGCAGGGTTAGAGAGATGTTTTTGATGCCTGGAGCCCTTTCACATGCGCAAGCAGTCACACACATCAAAGTCACTTGTGTGTATATGATACATCAAAACGACACATAAACTCTTTATCTGTATTAAAGCTCCCAAGTACCTGAGACTTAGAAGATTGTATGTATTTGAGGATTACAGAGCAAGGGAATGAGCTATTGATTTTGCTGGTGGCAGGGCTTTTTTAAACTCAGGAATAACAGGATTCCTTTGCCGCTGAGAAAGTCAAACCCCGCAAACTGAAGCAATGCAAGTCCACAGTCTGTCCATAGGCCTTTTTCCTGTCAAACTGATGAACTAATATGCCAAAGCACTCTCTGTGGCAAATTTAAGAAGTCTAATTGAAACACAGTTGTGTAATGCAATCTGTCAGCTAGAAGGCCATATGTGTATTTCCCGAGTACAATTAATATTAAGTTTAGCTTTGAGTCTGAGAGCTGGCGGGGTTTTCTGACCAAATAGAAGACAGCCAGTTCATTTCAAACCTTTCAGGGGAGCCCCCTGCCATATTGTCATAAACATTGAGGTCTGCATCCTGGGGTGACAGAGGAGCAGAGCTGGGGACAGCCATGTGTCTTTTCAGAGGGAATGTTTAAAGAGACGAAGATGAAAGGCAGCATTTTTCTGTTTCCCATGATACCCTCACAATAATGGGTGGGTGGGGGTGTATAGATGATCTGTCTCCTCTTCAGCAAGCTGGCATGCAACACAATGTGGCAAGCTCATGTGGGCCATCATCGTAATTAAGAAACATGCAGCTGAATTTCTACTTGGTATTCAGCCCAGCCACCAGCGAATGCTCCCCTCCAAGGCGGGTAGTTTATATCTGAAGCAGAAATGTTTTAATTTAAAGTATTTCATGGCTATGAAGCACTCGGCGAAACAAAGGAAAAACAAAGTTCAGACTTTTGCAAACCAACTTTTGTGATTGTTTGCCATCCGGAAATCTATGTTTTAATGTCTTGTATTGTCTAGGTAAAATTATTCTCTTCTCCAATGCCTTTTCAAATGCAGATACATGCTGACTGCTTGGATTTGAACCTGTCTTCGTAACAGGCTATTCTTTTTACATACAGTATTGCTTAATATTCAGGCTATACTATATTTTGTAACAGTAATGATGTATTGTTTGTCAGCCGTATTTCTCATTGATTTAATGCACGTCTGGTACCATTATAAACCCAAATACTACACAATACAATACAATACAAACAATAGTGGATGAGAATGGCTTTGTACTTATAGATTCAACCACAGTTTTCCACAATCTGAAATGGCCTTCATTGATCTTGTTTAGCTGTTTCTTTGGAAGTCCTGCCTGTATAGGCGACTTTTTATGAGTTTTTCTCAGCTGCAGAAAAACGAGGATAGAACAACTAGCTAGGGGCACCAAATGATGGGGGATCACAATGTGAACCCTTGAACCTGTTTGGTGTTACATAATTGCATGATCACTGTGTTATCGGCTGCACAAGCCAGAGCCAGTGAACCCTGAGCTGGTTTCTCAGAAATAGTCTCAGCTGTACAGAGGTCCACTGCCCCCGTAACAACTACCAGGGGTCATCTGGCAACATCCAGAGAGTTCCTGTTACCCTGTTAAAGGTCAAGGAAAAGCAGTAGCTCAACAGTACTATTTAGCAAGGAATGGTCGCTCTGTGGAAGCTGACGGTTGTGTTCAAAACTGCAACAAAGTCCAGAGGTGAAATGTGAGACCAGCCACAAAGTTTTAATTGAGACATCTAACTGAAAGAGCACTGGTGTTGTAAAAGAATGTTAAAGTTTCCCTCAACATTGTCTTCACATTCTCAGACATGCTGACATTGCTTGGTCAGTCACAGACATGAACAGACAAGTATTATCTGAATGCTGTGTGGCAGTTGTGCTTTTGGCATACTTTTTACGATGCATTATGGCTGTCAGACTCAATGGTATGATGTGTTTCCACTGACTGCCATGGCCTCTGTAGTCAGTGCGGAGACATAGAAGGAGGGTATAAGGCCATTTGACCTGTCACATTTGCTATTAATTGTGCCCCGTGTACCTAATCAAGACATTTTATACGTTATTTTTGTGCTGTGGTTTGTTGAGAAAGGTTATAGTTAATATTCCATTCCAAGGTAGCGTTTTAGCCTAGCAAGCAAGAGACTATTGGTTTTTGTTTTTTTTCTGAAGGGGAATATTAGTGGTGATTCCCCTGGACCCCCCCCCCCCCTTGGTGGAGATAGCTAATCATCCAGCCTGCGAGAGTTAAAAGATGAAGGCACCAGGAAGCTTAGGATCACAGTTCTCTGAAAACATTCAGACCTGGACTTTCCAGAGGCTTGATAGATTTCTACAAGAGCCCCAGACTGAATGTGCTTACCCACCTATGGCTAACAGGAGAATGAGGGTATAGTATTCTCCCCCCCCTGTATTTCTCCCATTGGTACTGACAAAACTGATGAACTGATGGTTGGTCCACATTTCATAGGCCATTAAAGTTCTGCCAACTGTTATACTTACTAAATCCCCACCATTACAACCGCAGTAGACTGAAGACTCCAGGTGCTTCAAGTGATTGTCTTTTCAATGTACATGACATTTTCTCTTTGCAGCGAATGGTGAATTTCCCCCTGTGGTCCCAAAGACAACTAGACTGCCACTAAGACCAACCAATCAGAACATCAAGACCACCACCCCGTCTAATAGGGGCTCTTTGGCGCAGCTCCCTCCTCCAGACGACTGTAAGTTTTTCTGTTTGGGTGTGGGACTGTGAAAGGCTGAGTCATGCTCAGATATGATTGAAAGGATTTCTCTTCTGTGTGTACAGCATGTTCTCTGTATAGAGCTTTCCCCTCTCTACAGTATGTCTAGCTCACTCTCTCGCTCTCTCTCTCTCTCTCTGTCTCTCTTTCTCTCTGTCTCTCTCTCTCTCTCTCTGTCTCTCTCTCTCTCTCTGTCTCTCTTTCTCTCTGTCTCTCTCTCTCTCACTGTCTCTCTCTCTCTCTGTCTGTCTCTGCAGCCATCTATTTCTCTTGATATGGCCCCCGCTTCTTCCTGCCCTCACTTCAAAAACAAGAACTCCTCACACACACAGACACACACACACATGATCCACAGTTACTCAACACGTGCTGTGCGTGTCTCTATGAGGCGTCTGCAACAAAGTAAGTGTGCCACCTACTGGTGACCACGTCCTCGACATCTGTGTAATGGTAGAGAGATACAGTACTGTGTATTTCGGCACTACCAGGATGGCAAATGGAGCTGGACAGGCAATGTTGATGTGAAAAGCCCTCCAATTTGCCTCTCGGGAACGTCAACAGAGATGGTTATACATCTACCTTGTGGTTTTCTCCCCGCTGTTTCGTTTTCCTGCTGAAACGAAGGGTTTACAGACGAGCCCACTTCAATTTTTGTGGTTAAAATCACAAGATACAGTAGAGCTTGAATTAAATGTACAGACTGTGTTTTTAACAAGCTTCAAAGTGTTCCAAAGGTACTTGATTTGCTTAATCAAACAGTTTGATTGTTTGATTTTTTTTATTGCTTTTTCAAAGATACTTTCATAACTTTTAACTGTTGTTTATTTACTGTTATTTACTTCATAATTTACCTCTGTGAAAATACAGATCACTCTGGTATTCAGATGCCTTCCTTCACAGGGTGTGTGAACATGGCCTTTCATTGCGTTCATCAATGTCTTGTTTGTCCCTCTAGGCAGCCGCAGTGCTCTTATGACATTTACCTGCTGCTAAGGCCCATGAATCAATTTTCCAGGGTAGAGTCGGCTCACCTTCCATTCGAGACATGTTAGCTGCATCAGAGCGACGCGCTAATGTGCTATCTTATGGTGATGTTTGTGCACCAACGTTTCTGATTGAACGTCTAGAGCCTGGGTCAGCCTTCAGTCTGAAAGCGCTGACTACAGTAGGCCCCTCTCCTCGGTGGGTCAAACAGACACAAAGCATAGCAGGAATATGTTTGCTTCCTATATGGCTTCATGAAGATATTAGAGGGTGCCCAATGGTTCCTATCCATACAGTGTTCCACTATTAAATGTAAGGTTTTCTACAGAAAGACATTGATAAATGATTGAGTTTTTTTTTCATGTGTTTACAGGGCATCGTTTAAATCGAGCAGGTTAGCTTTAATCTCCACCGAGAAAGATGGGAAGTGCACTGCACCATCACCGGTGTGATTACCATAGATATTAACTCAGGGGGGGAAATAAGTTGAACTCGCAGTGATACGCCGGCCATTTTAAAGACAGCCTTGAGCCGTTCACATTGGACGGCTGTTCTCCCCTCCCTCATTCCAAAGCTGATAGTTTGACGTCCGCGGGGCAGCACAGCGAATCTGATGAGGGTTTTAGCTTGGCAGGCCTGTCATTCCAACAAGGCTCTCCTCTTCCCCCGACACGCTGGATGATTAACCCCGGCAGACGTCAGCGCCCTCCCCCCGTCCCTTCCAACACCGCTGCTGTTCCTCCCTCCACATATTAAAGGGGAGCACGGCTGCACTCTCTCAGTTCACACCCTGCGTCTTTTCACACCCTCCATTTTTCTGCCACCTTACCACCCCCCAATTCTCTGCTGACCAATCATCTCTGTTGAGCTTTTGCATTTTTCACCATTCAGTCTCCTTCCCTTTTTCCTTTTTTCTTCCTTTCCTAGCCTCCTTCTTCACCTCCTTGTCCCTGTTTATTATTCTGCACCCATTAACAGGCACTTTCATTCCTCACTATTGTGTCACAGTTTGACGTCCGCCTGAGCTGCTCGTTGCTGACTCATCAGTTGCCTTTGTGGCAGGTTGGGCTGGAGAGGTTTTTGAGGTGTGTGTGTGTGTGTGGGGGGGGGGGGGGTGCCCCGAGATTAGTCTGCTACCCA
>JAODUG010081488.1:0-11524 GCA_027564795.1 Aphredoderus sayanus
TCTCTCTCTCTCTCTCTCTCTCTCTCTCTCTCTCTCTCTCTCTCTCTCTCTCTCTCTCTCTCTCTCTCTCTCTAGTGGGTTAATTACTGTATTTCAGCTTCCCCGTCAGTCCTGTGTGTTACATAAACGCAGTGTCATTATAGTGAAGAGTTGCATTTTACAGCTCTAGCCTCGCACGACAAGGTCTGTCAGTCATGACCCACACACAGCAAGACAGACCGTAGGCCATTAAGGCTGGCCTGGAAGCTGCCATGAAGACTTTACAAACCCTCTGCCAACTATATAAAACTTTGTGTATTTATCACTGTTGTGCTTGCTGTTTATGCGCTTAAACTGTAGCACAGAAAACATGTCCATTATTTTAATCTAAAACACTGGAGGAATAGAACAAAATGCTAAACACCTGTTATTGCAATTGACTTATCTCATTGGCTCAAAAAGATATAAGTTGATATTTTAGTTCAGCAGATGACCTTGCACTTTCCAATCAATAACCTGTTCAAACTATTTTGGGTGGTTTGATTTCAAGGTTTGTTTGCCTTTTAAATATTTCCCATGTCTCCACAAGCCTTTTCTGGGATTGACGGGATTGTTGATGTGAGATTTCCTCTCTGCTCCAACCTGCTAGAGTGATATACAATGCTACTTGACTGGAGCCTGAAGGCAGGTTGTTGTGTACCATTGCCGGTTTCAGTTTGTTTTAGAGGTGGGTTACAACTGTCATTGTAGGTTTAGTCTTTTGCACCATTCATATTGTAACTTAGGAATTCTGAAGTTGATATTTTATAATAACGTGAGGCTGTTGACTACAAACTATATTTTTCTCATCAAACATACCTTTACTGGATATGAAATCCTCCTGATAGAGCTATCCCCGTTATAAATAGAGCAACTGTCAGTCAGATCCAAAAGCATTTAATAATAATCCACAGTGTACTGTACCTAAATCACTCTTAATCTGAGAGCAATCATAACTGAGTACTGAAAATGTGTTTGTAAGATTTTTTTGGAGAGTTTAATAGTAGTTAAAAAAAATTTTTTTAATAATTGTAGAGGCCTGAATTTTGTGCTTATTTTTTCCGAAATAGTTTTCAGACTGGTATATTAAAATTATATCAAAACAAAATAAATGTATGTAACCTTACACATTGATTTCACTCAGAGATGCATTTACACTTTAAATAAATATATTCTGAACAACTGAAAAAAAAACACACACACACACACACACACATATACACACATATATATATATATATATATATATATATACATAAAGTTTATACTGTATACTACAGTATAAGATATTGAGTTGGTTCTCAATCAGTGTGTCTTTGATTTGCTTTACATTAGGTCAGGCTGTGGTTACAGTTCAGTATCATCAAGCTGAAATGTGATGTAGATGTGGACCTCCTCTCGCTAATAGCTCTTCTCTGTAGGAGACTAACCATGTCCACAGCAGGTTGTAAGGCAGCACACACACACACACACACACACACACACACACACACACACACACAGTGTTTGGATTGCATATACTGTATAGTATTTCATCGCTCTTTTAATGGCTTACCTACATTGTAATGGGAACCAATAATGCCCCTATGTTGATGAATCTTAATATTTGCATGATATCAGATAACTAAAAGCATTACTTATAGCTAGAACAGTTCTTCTGGTCAGTCTCTCTCTCTCTCTCTCTCTCTCTCTCTATCTCTCTCTCTCGAGACTTGACCTGTTTTCTTGGCCTTCTACTCTCCTCCCCCTTCTGATGTTGATATAGAGGGAAAGGAATAGGGAGGGAGTGGATTTTATTAATTACCTCATTAATGTGGGATGGAGGGTTGGCATTGGTTAAGCATGGGGGGGGGGGGGGGTCTGTGTGTGAAATTATATTCAGTGGGATCCTATGTGGAATTGTCATGGGAAGAGAAAGGGGATGAATGGAGGAGGTTAGCCCAACCTTGACACAGATTGCCTTTATTTATCTCAATGCCCATTGTAAGTTTATGGAGCACAGGAAATTAAAATATTTGACTTCAAAGCACACAGAAAAAAAAAAAGAATATCTGGTGAAGATGCTGATGCGTATAAACACAACAGAGGAACTTGCATAACCTTGGCTGGTACATATTTGTGTTCAGAGCTAGTCTGTTTCCTCCTTTCTTTTTCCTCTCTTTTGTCATTCTGCCTGCTGATTAGATGGATTCTCCTGATCCCAAAACATTTTAAAAACAGAGAAGCACAGTGAACTCTGTCTTTTCTCATTATCATAAGTAACTTTAACGTATTACTGAAATATAGATTAGTAAAACAGCAGAGTTTGAAATTAAATACTGTAGTTAGAAGCAAGACATTTAACTGACAGGTACTGTAGTCAAATCTACCCTCTCGTTTTATTTCCACCTAAGTCAATTTGCATCCAAACAAAAGAAGTCTACATACTGTATATGGAAAACAAAGAAAACATATATGAGCGACATTATCAATTTAACCAGCTCCTCATTCCAATATTTCGTCACTAGCCTGGAACCACAAGTGTGACAGCTGATTAGGGCATGATGCTTAATTCATCGTATGAAATCAATGTTGAGGCCCATTTCAATCTATTGGACTTCATTGGCGCCCACTGTCAGTCCATGACAATGAAAGAGTCTCCTCTGGTGTGGTCTTGGTAGGGAGCTCTGACACTTTCCTAAACCTGTGCCGGCAGTTAATCAATGTTTCCTACTGTAGCTGTGGGTGGTCCTCCAATGAACTGGTCGGATGGCACAAAGGAGGGATACCATTAAATAACTGACAGCAAGTTGTGAGTTTACGGTCAATATCTCTACAGTTGATATGCAGGACAATGAATATTGTACTGGCTCTGTGTGCGTGTGACAGAGTGATAGATGTACAGTAGGAAACAACCAGAGAAACCAGACTCTTAAAAGCATAGTGTAGAAATTCTGTTACCAGTTGGTTTGTGTGTCATGGCTTTATACTCGGCAAAATATTAATTGAGAGAATAACGTAAAAATGTGGAAATAGCAGCTTGCCTTTCTCGAATAGAATGCCCTGGTATGTTTGTTTAGGCAAACAGTACTTTGCATTTGAATTGAGTTTGGTCCTGTTTGCTTCTTTTACAGTATATCTGGAATATATTTTTGACATCACATTTGAGTGGAACACGTGGAATACAGTGTATAGACATAAATAACTCGATCCCTTTAAACCTGTTCATCTCCATTTTATTATTTATGGATGGTGTGTGCCTTTCACGTGTGTGTGTGTGTGTGTGTGTGTGTGTGTGTGTGTGTGTGTGTGTGTGTGTGTGTGTAGGCTGTTCTCCATCTCTGTCATGAAAAAATGGAAATAGGCCAGTGCTCAGATCTGGGGGGTGGCAGGTCCTATTTAAATGTGAAACACCCATGGCATCATCAGTCAGATTGGGACATCTACAGATGGCCAGAAAACTCCATTAGAACCCCACAGAGCTTCACACTCAGGTCTGCAGGTCTGCGGGTGGAGATCTATTTATCTGTCTGCCGGTCTATTTTTCTCTTTCCATTTCATAATTCATACATTCAACTTGCTGTCACCGTCTCTTAGGAAACTGTGAAAGTACGCTGGCCTTACTGTATTTACTGATTTTGCTCTCGTTTATGTGCCAGGCTTTAAGTCATATGCGCATCAACTTCAGTGTTCCTGGCTATTGCACAGGCTCTGAATGAATGTTCATAAGGGCTTTTATACTTTTATACACACGGCCAAAAGAAAAGAAAAAAAAATCATTTTGCGTATATGAATGTACAGTATGTGGCAATGTTTAGTTTCACCATATGAAACTTGTAGAGAAAATGTAGAGAGCTGGAGTGAGAATGGATGCACTGTGCGGTATTTACTAAGGATATAACTGTGAACAGAGATATTTGTTGAAATTCAATACAGTGGTTTATTGATCTCTCCCTGCGCTCTCGCTCTCTCTTACAAAACACACGCTAGCCTCAATGCTGACCTACCTACAGCATTGGACAAGCAATTATGCCCGGAGCCAATCCAATCCTACAACAGTAGGCATAGAAAAGCTATAGAGGCAGACGTTAATATGTATGTTTTTGCTTTAGGTATTTCACTTTAGTAGTAGTAGTGTAATGCATAAAGAATCAAAACTACAATCGTGTTAACTTCCTTAGTGTTCACCCGACACATTCAGCTGCTGTCACCATTAACTGCCTGAAGTGGTGCTCAAGTCAAGTCAAGTTTATTTATATAGCCCTTAGCCTAATCACATTACAGCCTCAAAGGTCTACATACAGGCCCACATTTCACATGGAAACAAACAACACCCCTTTCACCTGTTCCAAGGAAAATGGCCCTAAAAAAGTGGAAGAACTCAACCCTTCTAGGACAGTTATTAAGATGCAATAGATGTGGAGTGGGCAACAACAATTTGCATATATACAGTTGTACATTGAATAAATCACAAAATCACAAAGTGTCCGGACAAACAGGAACTCATTCTACACACAGTATGTATATAGTTGTGTAATGGCCAGTCCATTGCTGTATTGCTAGATGCCACATGGGGATGTGACCCCCCCAGTTCTGGCCATGTCTGTTCATTACCCCCCTATACAGCCCACCATCTCCATCACAGGGGCAGGCGATATGGTAGCAGAGAGAGCCAGCCATTGTTGTCCATATAGTGTCCAGGTCCATGGCTCAAGCCCAGTCGCTTGACTCATTGCCTTACTTAAATCTGTGTGTACTGTGTGTGTGTGTGTGTGTGCGTGCGTGTGTGTGTGTGCATGTTTGTGCGCGTGTGTGCGTGTTTGTGTGTCTGTGAGGGGGTGCTGACTATAGCCTGTAATGGTGTCTTTGCCAAAACATTGCCATGAGAAAGCAAAGTTAATGGCTTGTGGCATGTTTTGCTTTCTGAAATGTAACACCAAGCTGTAGGAGGCTATGCTTGCTAACCAGACACGGTCTACAGTTAAAGAGAAAAAGTGAATGCAGCTGCTACTCGACAGTATTTAGGAGGATATACAGTACAGCGCCTTTTCATATTGTTCTTGTTGTTAAGTCAGTATTCACATTTGTCTAGTGATGTTTTTTTGTTCTGCGTCAGTCAGTATTTTCAAAAGTAATATATGAAATAACTTAAACAATATAGTGTTAAACATCTGTTTTAGTCATCTATAAAGACATGTTGTATATAAAAAGTTACAGTTAACCTATACTAAAGGAGTAAAATTAAAGCCATACTACTCATTTAAAAATTATAAAGCTAGCCTAAATTGGATTTGATTCACTTTGTTCCCCAAATGCTTTGTTATTGTGGCCAGTAGGAACTGTGTACATCCCTGAAACAGCAGTAGAGCTTGCAGATGCCGCTACAACTAGCCCCCCACCCACACAAAACCCCCCCCCCCCCCCCCCCAACCATGCTTCCCTGTTCCCATACAGTATGCATCACCTCGGTGGGGGAATAGCGTAGTTTTGAGTTTTTGTTTTGTTTTGAATCACAGACGTTTGTGCGCTAATGTGTGCTGTACCTATTTAAGTGATGTAAAGCGAAGGTGTCCTTCAGCGTGTCGTTTATTAGCAGTTAATTGTGCGAGTCTGGGCTAGCAGCGTTCACAGGGACATATGTGTTGACCCCCACCTCCATCTGAGACCTGACCTCTCTTGATTAGCATTGACGGAGTGCATCTGCGTTGCGTGCTTGTTTGCTGTGGATCTGCATATTTGCGAGTGGAGTCCTCTGACCCTACCAGCTCCGTGGGGTCTATTGAGTATTGGCCTGGCAAGTTGTGCTGTGACGGACTTGTTGCGCGAGCTGGGCTGTGACAGCATTGTTTCCGAGAACACAGTGGTTTCCATCATGCCGGGAGCAGGCTGGAGTTAACGAGACACTCCAACAAGCTTTATATAGTTGTTTACCTTCCATTTTCCCGGATATTTCACATTGCCAAAAAATATTTCTCCATTAATCCCAGAGCTCTATAGCAACCCAAAGCCTGCGGATTCCCCCAGGGTTAAGTGAGAGTGTAAATAAAGCTATAAAGTCTTTTTGGAAAACATGAAGACCAATTTAGAAACCTATTCCAATGTTGTGACAAGTGTCTGATTAAAAGAAAATAAAGTAAATAAATAAACAAATGTGATGTTTAATGTTGAAATGTTCAGCCTGTCACTGTGGGTGCTTGCAGTGAATATTTCCCTTGGTAGAGGGCAAGGTTCATATTCGCCAGTATCATTAAATACTACAGCGTATAGCTTCAATGTGTGTACCAATTTGGTCATAACTTCTGCCAGACTGGCACACACTCAATGCTTCGGGCATATAGTGATTCTCAAGCTAACTCCCAGACTTATTACCGCCAAGGCATTTCATGTCATTAGCCCTCAAAACACAGATGGGCCTTAGGATACTTCCAAAAAGAGATGTTTAAGGACTAGAGAGACTGTTTTGCTATTACAGTAGCTTAGCTCACAGTCAGGACACAATGCTGCAGGCTATTGATCTCAGAGGATGAAGGAAGGGCAAATCTCGGTGATTCAGTTGTGATGTATGTGATTATGTGGATATTTGTTTCATTTGTGTTTAAAGCAGTAATCTCCACTTTGTTGCGATTATTTTCTGACTGACAAATGACTGACAATAACGATTCAACCTACTCCCTATTCATGGAAACCAAAGCATTTGCATTTCTGATAGTTGATCTGATCTGGTGCTACTGTCAAATTAAGTAAAGCTATGTACATACTGTATAATGACATTGTTTCAATGAGGATCTAATTAATCTATTTTTGTACTGTACAGTATAAATTATTAACTAGCTCTAAACAAAATTGTAATATTATTAATGTTCTGTTAGGTCATTTTAGGTTGATGTTATGGAAAATTTTTATCTTTTTTATGTAGGCTACCTTTGGCTGGGTGAAAGCATATGATACACAGCTTGCTAAAAAACGTACAAAAACTATGACATTAGTGACAAAAAACACTAATATGTGGTATACCATAAATCTGTTGATGCCATAAACCATTTCTTTTTTTCACAAATCTACAAGGTGACTAGGTAATTCTTTTTTTTGTGAATAATCTTTAGTTGCCTACTTTGCATGTGGTGTGTTCTAACATAGCCAGATAGACAGCCCGGCTTTATTCAAATCTAACCTCTGGGCAATTGTAATAATCAGGGATATATTGTTCATAAATATATTCATAGTTTTATACTGTAGCTGCTATAGTGGAGAAAAACCCCAGCAGATATAAATTTGCTTCTGTTTTCATGTCGCAACAGCCATTAAGTCAAGACATCTTGCCAAGAAATGCATGGCAGTTCAGTATAGAGTTATGATATACTGATGGTTAAGAGAATATTTGAGTTGACTTTCAGATCTATTTGTCTGAATGTTGCTGTTACAATGCTATTAAGCTAACAATCGTACCTAAAGGTAATGTTCAATGGCAGTGTTATTTTCTGCAAGGCTTACATGACTGCTGAGGTGATTTCATTGTCACGGACAATTGTCCAATGACACGCTACCGTCACTGACAGTGTTTTGCTGGAAGGGAGGTTGTTGTACACTCTGGTTAGAGCTGAGAATCACCTTTGCCTTTTCTTGCCATTCCAATAATATTGAAAATATTACTGCTTTAGTGTTTAGGGTCTTTAGTCTTGCGTCATGAGATTATTCACCCCACACAAACAGTGACCTGTCTGTGGCTGACACCTAATTTTTTCTTAACAGGACAATAGCTACTACTAGTAATAAACAAATAAACTGTTACTCTTTTGCAGTCAACATTTGTTGCCAAACCACTAAACAAATGGGAATATTAAAAAGCATTTCGTTGCACATTTGATACTATTTCATAGTGATTGACAGCCCTCACGAGGAACAAATGATCTTTTGAAACAAAACTTTGCTTGAATTATTTCATGTGATTTTGCATGATTTCTATTCTTTGGAAAATCATACAGCATACGCACCACTAAAAAGCAGCTGACTAATGACTGTTGTTAAATGTGGGGACAGTATGATTTGAGACATTGTTAAATCTTGCGGTGTAAGCCCAGCTCCAGAGAGAAACATACTGTATCAACGCTGAAGGGGACAGAAATGAAAGAAACACGTTTTACATCCATTTTGTAATTATATGTTTGTGCAATTTCTCTGTGGCACCATATCAGAGACATGCTGTATTCCACGTTGCTGAGACCTTGGACGGTGCTGTAATGAATAAATTGATGAGATTCGGGTTTTCTTGTTACGCTCAGAAAAGATAATGAAGTGCAGGTTGAAAATGGTCACAGTTGTCTTTTAAATCTCCAGGAATTGTAGTCTCTTTGTCTTAATATATCTGTGTTTCCTACCACCCAACTCTACTGTTGGTTGCTTCATTTTACCTTTTCTTCTCTCTGTGCTCAAGGGATGAATCCACTGGAGGGCATCAAAGCTTGCACATTCTTTAACCCCCCCATTGTTTCTTTAGCATCCACTCACACACACACCCATGCACGCACGCACACTGAAGCACACACACACACGCGCATACACGTGCATGTGCATACACACGCACACACACACACACACACACACACCGCTATACTGTACGTGGCAGTAAGATCAATTTAAAATATTCATAACCAAATACAGTGTGTTCTCTGGGCCTATCCAGCCAGCGTTGTGGTTAACAGTTGCACCGGGCCTTGAGCTCCGATGACAGGAAGATCAATGGCATGTTGTGAATGTCGCCCAAGATGCCATTTCGGTTCTAACTGCACACATAAAAGAGCCCCTCAGGCTGCCATATTGGCTCATAGCCCCCGCTGCTTATAACTTCATTTTTTTTTTTTTTTTTGCCTTTGGTGAACCCAGGGGGAAATCACCTTTCAAACAGACATACACTCATCTTGCGTGAAAAATGTACGGTAATGAAGAGGTGCATATGCGTGCTGGCATTTTCCGCTGCTACAGTATCTGTGGACCTTGAGTACAAAGTGAAAACACTCCCTTGTGACAGCTCTTTGATAGAGATGGATGAAGCCATTGTGGCGGTAATAAGATAAAGCTATTACATGTTGACATTTCTTGTATGGTGGTTCTCAGCAACATACAATAAAAAGAAAAATAAGTCAAAGAAATTGCGAGGTGTACTGCGCAGCTGATCGCATCTTCATAAGCCCTTGTTTCTGTCCGTGGACTGATCAACAGACTCAACAAATAGAACCAGGTCTCAGAAGAGCTACTGGTCAAATGCTAGTAAGCAAAACACCACTACTGTAACTTGAATGATCTTGGCCATGTTTTTGAAGTTAGAGCCACTCAGAGGGAATGCCAGTTTAGCAGACCCTCAACAACCTTTTATTCAGTGTTGTAGTTTTTTGTGTTATTGTAAAAAAAAATGTTTGATAATGCTTTTGTGGTGATGCATATTTTCTTACAGAATAACAACCGAAACATGTTCTGCAAGGGTGGCAAGTGCAGTGATTTGTGGGTTTTTAATCCTTTTGTTCTAGAGAGCACCTCCGGTATCACCACATTCAAGCATGAACCCTTGATCGGTATCTCAGAAGATGAAAGTTTAGACTCGTTGTTTGTGAGCTACAGAAAAGCGCATCATTAACAACTTTGCTGTCTTTTGTTTTTTACAGGCCTCGTGAAGTTGGGCATCCACTGTGTAACATGTCAGAAAGTCGCCATAAAGATTGTGAACAGAGAGAAACTCAGTGAATCGGTTCTTATGAAGGTAAGAGAGCCGTACATTTGCTGAGTGTGTGTGTGTGTGTGTGTGTGTGTGCATGTTTGCCTTTTCTTTTTATTGTTTTTAACACTTCTTTGGAGGTCTGGATTTACTCGTCCATCATTTTAAACTAAATTATCGCCTTTTGTTGTCAGGAAAGGTTGAGTTGACAGTTGCTTTCACAGTATTGTGGCCCATCGCATTACGTGAATCTTGTCAGCACTGAACCATATCGACCTGCCCTATATGTCACCTTCTAAATGCCATTTCTCCCCTTCAGGTGCTCAGTCCATTATTGCATTGTACAATAGTTTCTGTGTGTTTATTTAATTGCTGGTTGCGTAGCAGTGACTTAGCATACAATTGAACAGATAATATAATGAGGCTAGTTGTACTCTGGTAGCAACCCTACAGAATGTCCTCTGGGTCAAACTGACCAAAATCACTAGCTGGCAGATAGAAGGCGCTAAACCTAATTCTACGGCTTACACAGACATATGATGTGCACTTCTGGCACAACAAAGTGTGTGTTTGAAACACAAGGACAATAAGGGTAAAAGGCACAAAAAAACTACATAAATACATAAAGAAATAATTAATAAATAAATATACACACACAGCAATTCCAATTGAAAAACACATAAATCATACACAATCAGATGGCGCCGCCGTGTGGCCAAAAACAAGATTTCTGAGTACATTACGAGGGTTGAAGAGGCTTTGTCTTTCCACCACTGGTTAACAGGTTCTTTATGATGTTCACTGCTTACATTGATTAAGGTTTGGTTCCTTTTATACTTTATGTATGTAGGTGTGTGTGTGGTTATGAGAATGCTGGCCTTTTGTACAACAATGCTTATTAAAGACATTCCATAAAAACAAAAATGTACAACATGAAAATGCTTTTTTTGTCTGAATTTCACACGATAATTACAGCTTACACATACAACTTGCTTAAGAAGTGTATTACTGTCGAAATAATTGTAAATAATTAGATTGAGAGCCAAGATAGAACCACTAACTACCAAGTGTGTTCAGTTGGACCTTTAGCTACTGTAAGGAAGCTGCTTGTATGAAGCATCTATTGCGTTTAAAAAAAAAGTTTTTTTAATAAAGAAAACTGCTCCGGGTCTTAATCCCCCTCCTGGTTTCATCAGTACAGTACTTAGCAATCGTGTGTGCGCGTGCATACTGTTGTTCGAACAGTGTGTGTGTGTGTGTGTGCGTGCGCGCGTGTGTCCAAGGAGTGTGTGCGATTCGGCCGAGTCAGGCAAACAGGCCATTTTCTCGTGATTACTGAGCTGCTTTCTGCTGAATCCGACCTTTCGTCCTAATGAGCGGAGGAGGGTTGGAGGAACCATGGCGAGAGCAGAGGCGCCGGAGACACTCTGACCGCTTCTTCCATCCAGTTCCTAGCATAAGCTAATTGTTCATTAACCGATGTACCTTGGCGTAACGTGGTGCTTAGTCGGCTAGTAACTAGCCTACTGATTGGGACAGGTCGTCGTTGCCTTAAAGGCAGCTGAATCTTGTCGGCCCTGACATTTGGAGTTTGCCCGCCGCCCCCGCTTGTATAGTATAATCCGGGGGTTGTCCCATTGTCCCAGCAGGCTGCGCCAATCTTTCCTGCCTCTACCTCTTCCTACCTCTATATTTTCTTCTTCTTCTTCTTTTTTTTCTTTTTCTTTGGACGATGCCCAGGCCCTGTTGTCATGGCAACAGGGAGTGATTGGCTTTTTTTTGAAGGGGGGTCGGGGGGGGGGGGGGGGGGCCAAGGAAAAT
>JAODUG010081499.1:0-12657 GCA_027564795.1 Aphredoderus sayanus
AGGTTTAGCGCCCTCTATCTGCCACAAAGAGCTAGTGATTTGGGTCAGTTTGACCCGGAGGACATCATGAGGGTAAAGAAGCCACTCCACTAAAATTACCTTATTTCGCTGAATTAACCAGCTACAGCAAACCTCGACGAGATATTCACCGAATTTAATACAGTCTATTATCTTATTAGGAAGCCATTAGGCGGTACGAGAGCAACATGTAAACCAACCCACTGGGTGATGTTAGCCTGACCTCTGACCCCTGGTGTTTGAGGAAGCATCACCACCTGGACACAGGAGATGTGAAAATCTTCCACCAGATGATCTGATCTATTCATACTGCATGTAGATGGCAGCAGAACACAAATGCATTTATATACATAAATAGTATGTTGTGGCTGTAAGTCACATAAATTGCTAAATTGTCTAAAAGGTTTTTTGGAAATAGTCAGTGATACACCATCAGCTATACTAGTGCTGGGTAATATACAGCACATATCCAGTGGATAGAGTATGTGGTCAGTAATACTGGCTGTCAATCACTGTGTGTGTGTGTGTGTGTGTGTGTGTGTGTGTGTGTGTGTGTGTGTGTCTGTGTGTGTGTGTGTGTGTTTGGCCACCATCTGCTTCTCTCTGCAGCATAACTTTTATCCTGTCCTAACATCCTGGCGATGCAGAGAAATATAGCGGATTTTGATGAGCATATTGAAAAACACTTTACCATGTTTTCCAACTCCTATAAAAGTCTTAAAGGCTAAGATCACCATGATGATGAAGGGATTTTTGATCAATACCTCCATCAGAGCATGTGACATTTGATGTTCCATCGACCGATATCAGGCCAGTCTTGTAGCAATTAGACAGTTCATTTTGTTCTACACTTTGACATCTCAGAATGTTAAGACGTAAAAACGTGAAATATCACTTGAAGGTTTCACTTTTTTTTTTAATGTTAAAAGCTAATTTGGGTGGAAGAGTTCAGACTATGCTTGCTAAAGCGCAGACTCATATTCAATAGAAAAGCTTCAGGCTTGAATTAACCTTTCCAAATGCTAGTCAAAGTTCCCTGTTCACAGCACTAACTATTGTCGCACACACAATAATAACAATAATAACAGTGAACCTTCCTTTGAATCCATCAAGTAGAGAACTATTGTTTCATGATTCATGTATTGCAATTATATCTACATTATCCGGCCATTTACGTGATATATAGGGTACTATGGATGACATTTGACTACATGTCTAGATTTGATGGACCTCATAATAATATTTCACCTGGCTGGAACTGCATCTTGTGAGAGCCATTGGATGAATTAATTGACTCGTACCTGCTTAAGAATGCAAGTGTGCAAACACCAGCTTTTGTTTCCCCCTGTGAGACTGATGTGTTTTGAGTTGAGATGGTGGAGCAGATGTGACCACATAATATCCGTGTGACTTCTGCTTCTGGTACTCGCGGTACACATTGCCCTTTTCTAATATATAAATATATAATAACAACAACAACAACAACAACAACAAAAACACTTGATTAATTTCCCCGCTGATGCGCGGAAAGAACTGCTTACGTACAAATAAATTATTCTCCCAGGTTATTTTACACCACACACAGACACACACACACACACACACAAACATACCAGTACATGCACACACAAACACACAGACACACACACAGTAGGAATTCTTTGACCCTCTCAATCTGTTGATGATAATTGTTGTACTGCCGACGTTTCCATTCTCATGCTTCATATTGTTTCATTATTGTTATCATCATCACAGTGATTAGTCGTGCAAACAGCAGCCTCCATGTAGATGCTAGTACCACCTCTGCAAGCACCTCAGTGGAATGCACATGCACATTACGGGTGGTGTTTTAACTGTGTGATGAAAATATTAGTCACTAATGTTCTTCATTATATGGGCAGAAACGCCATATTGTGTTTATGTCTACAGTCAAAGTTCCTTAGTGCCTGCATTCTCTCTCTCTATAATTTGTCGCTTTTGTTCTGACTAAACTATTTCCGTTTTGTTGCCTCCCTTTTTTCATCGGCAGGCTATTTCCTTCCCCTGCATTCTTTTCATCCGAGCTCCCCCCATGACCCCCCCCACCCCCACCCCTCAAACTTCCCCCGCACATCTTCCATTAGACACAGTTTAATGGTGACAGCCATTCAATCGGATAATTAACAGCCGTTTAATGCTCATTAACCGGGATGCATTTGTCTCATGTGCATTGTAATTACCAGGCTTCTTTCAAAGGACAACATGTTTTCTCTGTGATGGCTTCATCAATGCTATTGATCTAAACCAGCAGGGAGGTCTGGGAGAGGCTGGGTGTTTATGGACTTAATGGTATTTTCAGTGTTTGCTTTTTTTTATTCCTCATTTCATGTTCGTTGAGCTCTTACACACTGTAATGTCACGTAGCTGAATATTCACATTAATAATGGCATTAATAAGCAGACTGTTGTAGGACCAATAACCTGATTGTATAGAATGTAATTGTAGTCCAGAACGGAGAGCAAAGCATGCAAGTAAACATGCTTGTACGTTGTGGCTTACTGAGCACATGAAACTTAAACTTAAAGTCTCTTGACGAAATGTCCACGAGAGCTTCCATTTAAATTGTCCTCAATAAGAAGAATAACTGAAGAGAAACATTGAAATATGTGAAGCAGCAGTGATAAAAGACTATATCCCACAGGATACACAACTGTAATAATACATATACATGCATGTATAAATTCAGTATTTGTGTGCTAAATTATCCTATCACAACACGTAATAAATAATTTAAAATAAATATTAATTTAATATTCTCTGATTTGCTTACCCTTTGGTCTCTGAATCAAAACCAGCTTAAGTATCATGCTTCAATTGGTGCAGTACTGTATGTTTGGTTATAAGATGGAAGTTATAAATGTTATAAAAACAATTCTAATAAATGAAAGTAAAATAGAATGACGTATACTGTATACAGTATAGAATAAAACATATACAGTATGTCAAATATACAGAATATATTGAGGCTGTATGTGGTAGTGAATATAACCACATGACAAATCTGACACATTAAATGCTAGGCTTACGTAAGTTGAAAAGAATCTATCCCCCTAAGATGGAACAAGCGATACCATACGTATCACTTCATCTCAACGTTATTATTGGAACATCGTCAGTTTTGCACATTGTTAAAATAAAAAAACTCAATGTCATCACATTTTGGTACAGTACACGTGTGTGCACGCACGCACACACACACACACACACACACACACACACACACACACACCGCACACCATTCTGACCACTCACACACCTTACAGTATATGTGACAAGCAGAGATTTCTCCATTCCAACTACAATCGTGGTCTTAAAGAAGAGGTTTCTAACCAGTTACAGTGTGTGATGAATTGTTGTTGTATACTGTACAGTTGTATACTGACACTGTGCCATGGGAACTGGGACAGCAGCATGTGGTATTAAATACAGTGTTTGTCTCAGAGGAAGTTTCTTTAAAGTTAAAATTGTTTTAATCAACATCAGCTATGTTTAGTATTGATGATATACTGTAGACTAAGTATATCATTTATTTTCAGAGATTACACATTCAGTTTATATGATATATTGCCAAAATAAAGAAGTACCTTGAAAATATTCAAATATGCTAACGTTGCTATCAAAATAGCAATCAAGGTGACATGGCCTACAAAATCTAAATAATAAAATACACAGTAATTAATAATAATAAAAAAGCAAAACCCAAACTCATTTAAAATAATAGTAAAATGTAAATAGTTCCATTTGTTATGTTATTACATTTTGCTGTTCTCCTGCGACAGAAACACACCAACGTCTCATGATCAACTGGATCATAAGACGTTCCACAGCGGTGCGCGCGTGTCCCATTTCCACAGCTGATTCCCAACATTCATCCATCACTCAGACAGCTTTAGCAGCTCGTTAGCGGCTTCATGCGCTCCCTGGGGGGTGGAGGGGGGGCGGGTCTCGGCTAACTTGGTCACTCCGGCTTTTGCGAAGTGCGTCTACCGTCTGTTCCGTCGCCAAGGTCAGCAGCGCCGTGGAGAGGCGGCGAACGAGCTGTCGCCTCGTGGTCCGCGAAACCGCGCTCCGCACATTTGCCACCTACCGCTCTTCTTGACTGAGTGAACTTTTCACAGGAAACACAATATTAGCATATACTCCGGCATGATAAGCTTGATGTATTTATATTCAGTACCGCAGGCAGGCAGCAACGCCAGACGAGCAGAGAGAGACGCTACCACTGCTCAACAGTATAGCATGTCGAGAATAAGAACGAAGCCGTCATCAAATTCACAGACACGCAGACAAGAATACACACACACACACACACACACACACACAAAGTATATATTCTGTTCTGTTGCTTTTTCATTTTAGTTAGGAGTCACCTTTAGTAACATTTCATTTCATAATTTTGTTTAAAGCAATAGTTAATGGTTTGGCTCTCTTGCCGTGTACTGTCGAGATTGTGTAGGCTAAAACCTGAGCTTTCACACAAAGCGGTCTCCCTGCGGCCCGCTTCGCCAACACACTCCAGGGAAGAACCTTCCTCCCCGGGCCTTACTGTTTCAGCGTGTTTACCTAGACCACATCTACAGGGAAATGAATCAAGGTCAGTGCATACAATGCGATGCGCGGCTATTAAGATTCATTGTAATGCAAATTCTCTTGTTGTGCGGTGCGCTTTCGCTGACAGGTGACGACAGGACAGGCGGAGCGCGCAAACATACACAAACGTGCATGTCAGCATGTGCACGAGCAAGCAAATGCATTACCAACACACACACACACACACACACACACACACACACACACAGACACATTCATATTTGCAAGAATGCAAATTCATATACAATAGTTACCCTAAAGCAGTAGTTCTATTTTTGTCATTTATAAGTATTATTTATTTGTATTTATTATATTAAAGTATTATACGTATATGATTTATATATAATTTTAGTTATGTTACCTTTTATAAACTGTTTATATTATTGGACATATATCCGAACACACATTCTGTGGTGTCTCCATTTTTATATTTGCAACGTTTTAAAATATAATGCTGCTGTACCCTTGCTAGCACTGGTTAGCAAGTACATATCATTACTGTAATGTACCTTTTTCTACCTCGAACATGAAAGCAAAACAAACAAATGGAAAACTGTGGTATTGCTCCTGGCCCCAGTGTTTGCATTCATTTCCTTGATATTGTGTCTTGTGCCATCCCCTATACTTTACTTTATATTCAGCGCTCTAAATGGGTAGTGAATCACTGATAAGTTATCGTCCCTTGTCCTGACATTAGCCATTCTCGTCTGCCCTCGGATATTAGCTTCCATCTTGATAAGTTTGCTTACTGTGGCAACTGTGTGTGTGTGTGTGTGTACTGTGTGTGTGTGTACTGTGTCAGGCACTTCAAAGCTCTATCCGCCTCTCTCCTTGACAAACGAGCCTTTGCGATGTTTATCGTGACCCGCTTTTCAACTGGGGGCCTTCATACAAAACATCAAGGGATAGAGGGATTAAAAATATAAAGCAGGAGGAGAGAAAACAGTCTGGCATAAATATGGCAAACACAAGTCCTGCTGGGGCCCTTGTTGTGAGCTTAAGGTGCATTGTGGCCCCCCATCATTTGTGGTGATTTGTGTGTGTGTGTGTGTGTGTGTGTGCGTGTGTGTGTTGTCTGTAGTATTCACTTTAAGATTAGGATGAATTTGCGAGTAAACATTACCTTGTCAATATAACCCACTTGCATTTACACTGTCCTAATTTAATAACTAACTTAACTGCTAGCTGCTTCACATTTACAAGACTAAAGACAGCAGTCAGCAAATATATATTTTTAAGTACTTGATGCCTCAGCTGATATGGCCGCCGTTGCGATACTTCACACAGTGTTTGCCATTTAAAATAGACAGAATTGAATCAAGACCCATAAGTGGCAGATACTACAATTATTAAAAATAAAGTTTGGTTCAACACTTTATTTTAAGGGCATCAGGAGGGTTAAAGGGACACTCCTTGATTTGTCTCCAGGATTCCCCTTGTGGGTGAAACAGGTGTCAACAAAACACAGCTGCTTTTGTTACAACCCAGGGAGACACGGTTATCGTTGTGGCCGTTTTATTGGTTGGATCATTTGTTTGAGCAACTCGTGTTACGCTGCCTTCGCTCCCATTGGTTGTTGACGTGTCGTAAATAGTCCTCTAGTTTATTTTCAACCCTGCAGCTTTGCAATGGCTGCCGGACTATTCTTGTTGCTGTACAGAGTGTGAATGCGTTTCTCTACACCTCACAGCGCTCACGGTGCTCTCGGGACAGGGGCAGGATAGTCCAGTGGTCTGGGTGTTGGTCTCCCAGCCACAAGGTTGTGGGTTCGGGCGCTAGAGTTGACGTCATCGAGGAAGATGCCGAACCTCCTCGTACCTGAACTTGATATTGTACCCATTGTAGGTTTCTTTGGACAAAAGCGAATAACAGCTGAATAACCTAATTGTATATTGCTCTCCACACCTCACCCTGTTGCTTTGTCAACTGCCATTTTGCACAGCGTTTCATGTCAAAGTGTGTTGTACGCCATGGATGTCAACATAAGATATGTAGATATGCACTGGAACCGCCAAACAAACCCCACCAACTCAAGCCACAGTACATGGCAGTCCGTATCTGGCCATGCAAATGGTACCTCCAGTTTCCACATGCTGCAGTTACTGTACAGCTTGAATGTAAGGCTATACAGAAATAACGGTTAAAACAGCTTGATAGGATGCATGGTTCTGTGTAACAAACCATATGGAGCGTCAGGTTTAAACATACAGTATCTCCACGTCTTGTCTCTCTTGACACACATGCGGAAAATGTATGGTAATTTACGTGCTTGTCTGCGTGCAGCCATCATGTGCAGCCCGTGTGATTTCCATTAGACAATTTTAGCATGTTTATGAGCAATGTTATTATTAGCAACACGAATCTACTTTTCTATGTGAGTGAGACACGCACATACACACAAACACACGCGCCTGTTCACAGTAAAGGCTTGGATTTACCCCTTGCCCCATTTACTGCAGAAGCAGCCTATTAACGGTTGGGAAAGGGAATATATTTATCAGCATGCCCTTCTATTATTAATCAGCAGCGAGTTGAAAGTGAATAAGTAGCAGAGAAGCTGAATAAGGTTGAAAGATTTGGATGGTCCCGCGGGGACTATCAACAGTGCACAGCCTGTTCAGCCCAAATCTTTGCAGACGGAAATATGACTTTCATCTACTCTCGTTCGCTCCCCAGCCTATACAGTTACAAGGCCAGTAATTATACATAGATTTCGGGGTTATGTCCCCGAAACGCATAACGTAACTTAAAGTAATGACACACACTTTTTTGAGAAGTGAAGAGATGTCTGTGTTAATAGGAGCTAGCTACATTGTGTTCTGTTTCGTTCTGTTTTATTTTACTGAGGGATCAAAGCCCCTTCTGGTTACGAGCTGCAACTGCAGTCTGTGTGTGCGTTTTTTAAGTTAGCTTATTCCTCTTGCAGTGTAGCTATTATGAAGCAGATATGCTGTGAATATATTACTATATACTCTATACTAAATTATTAATTATATACTGTATATTATTAACTCTTACATAAAATCTATTTTAATGCTCATATTCATAAATATATTGACATACAGTATATTACTGTCATTATTTTAGGGGATGTTTCAAGACGACAAGGTCTGCATTGACCATAAC
This sequence comes from Aphredoderus sayanus, assembly GCA_027564795.1. Classification (NCBI taxonomy): domain Eukaryota; kingdom Metazoa; phylum Chordata; class Actinopteri; order Percopsiformes; family Aphredoderidae; genus Aphredoderus; species Aphredoderus sayanus. Next base: position 7,774 of record JAODUG010081499.1, read on the forward strand.
CTACCCTAACCTTAGCTAACCCAGTGTTAACCTGGTACTAGTGTTAGCATAAGCTTAACCTTGTGCCCCATCCTATCGCAGACAATCATATAGACCAATGACGATTGCCCCCATGTTCAGCTGCCTGGGGATTAAAGGTACAGTCATTCTGGAGGAAGCTTGTTGGTATTTTAACTCACATCAAAACAAAAACACCTCTCCGTTCAATGCCATAGGGTGTTCCATCAGAAGCTCCTCCCCACACATTGGAAATGCATTGCAAAGGCTAGGGCATTGTTGTTGTGTGTGGCCGGTCTGCACCACTTTGTTTGTGTTCCTGTGTAGAAACACCACATAATTTTTTCAGCACACAGAGAACGGTATGCTAGTGGATTGCAAGGACATGTTTGGTGAATATGACGATTGACAAACTTTTTTAAAGTAGTTTTATATAGGAAGTTAACTTTTGTGTGTTTGTCTCTCTCTCCCTCTCTCTCTGTGCATGTGTGTTTGTCTCTCTCTCTCTCTCCATCTCTCTCTCACTCTCTCTCTCTCTCTCTCTCTCTCTCTCTCTCTGTGTACGTGTGTGTGTGTCTCTCCCTCTCTCTCTCTGTGTACGTGTGTGTGTGTCTCTCCCTCTCTGTCTCTGTGTGTGTGTGTGTGTGTGTGTGTGTGTGTGTGTGTCTCTCCCTCCCTCTTTGTCTGTGTGTGTGTGTGTGTGTGTGTGTGTGTGTGTGTGTGTGCACCAGCGTGTGAGGTGGGCTACTACAAGCCTGTGGCGGGGGATGGCCCGTGTGGTAAATGCCCCCAGCACAGCCACTCTGAGGCCCGGGCCGCCCTCTTCTGCCCCTGTGACCCCCGCTATTACCGCGCTGGAGATGACCCCCCTGCTGCCTCCTGCACCCGTAGGACGCACACACACACACACACACACACACACACACACACACACACATGGGACACACACATGCGCACACACACATAGGACACACACACACACACACACACACATAGGACACAGAAACACACACACATACAGACATAGGATGCACACACACACAGTATGTGCACGACACATACACACCCATGTGCAAACAGACATGTATGTGTGACATGCACACACACACACACACACACACACACATAGGCTTTCTATCACAGGTACCCTACATATAAAATCCATATCATAACCATCTCCACCTCAGTATGACGCATAACAACCCCCCCCCCCCCCACTTTCCCGCCAAGGCCCCCCCTCGGCGCCGGTGGGCGTGGTCTCCTCCGTCAACGGCACATCGGTCCACCTGGAGTGGGCCCTGCCGCTGGACACTGGGGGGCGTGCCGACCTGCAGTACAGTGTGCTGTGCCAGCGTTGCCCGGGCGATGCCGGGGGGCCCTGCGAGGCCTGCACCCCCCTCTCCTCCTCCTCCTCCTCCTCCTCCTCCTCCGCCCCTGGGCCCGGCGGCAGCGGCGGCGGGGGGTCGGCGGGGGACCGTCCGGGAGCCGCTGCCGCCGCGTCGTCGTCGTCCTCGGCAACGGCGGTCCGCTTCGTCCCGCGGCAGAGCGGGCTGACGGAGCCCTGGGTGACGGTGCTCCACCTGGTGGCTCACGCCAACTACACCTTCCGTATCCTGGCAACCAACGGCGTGGCGCGCGTCAGCAACGAGCCTCCGCCATACGCGCTGGTCAACATCACCACCAACCAGGCAGGTGAGGTGGAGCTGCTGACCTAGCGCTTGCTGAATGCTACGTGCTAACCATGCGCGTGCTGAATGCTACGTGCTAACCATGAGCATGCTAACCTAGCGCGTGCTGAATGCTACGTGCTAACCATGAGCATGCTAACCTACCGCGTGCTCAAAGCCACGTGCTAACCTTGCGCAAGCTACATGCCACGTGCTAATACTGCGCTTGCTAACCTAGCACATCCTAAATGCTACATGCTAACCATGCGCATGCTACATGCCACGTGCTCATCTTGCACATGCTAACCTAGCACATGCTAAATGCTACTTGCTAACCTTGGGCGTGCTAACCTAGCACATGCTAAATGCTACTTGCTATCCTTGCGCGTGCTACATGCCACGTGCTAATCTTGCACATGCTAACCTAGCACATGCTTAATGCTACTTGCTAACCTTGCGCGTGCTACATGCCACGTGCTAACCCTAGCCCCATCGGAGGTGCTGGCCATCCGCCAGGAGAACGCCAGTCAGAACAGCGTCACTCTCCTGTGGCACGAGCCTGACCAGCCCAACGGCGTCATCCTGGAGTACGACATCAAGTACTATGAGAAGGTAAGCACACGCGCACGCACAAACACATACACACGCACGCACACACACACGTACACGCATTCCGCACATATTTTATAATGTAAGCGGCAGGATGTGGTTTCAAACGATCACTGCCACTCCACTGCTGTAGGTGTCACCAGAGTGTCCCTGAGCTGAGCCATGGTGTTGTGGATGCAGGGCAGGGTCCCTGGATAGACCCAGAGATAGCTTAATCCGGCAGGAGAGCCTGCTGCCAGCTCCACTAATTGAAAGGAAATGGAGGTCAGGAGGTAGAGAGAGAGAGAGAGAGAGAGAGAGAGAGAGAGAGAGAGAGAGAGAGAGAGAGGGAGAGAGAGGAAGAGTGAGAGAGAGGGGAAGGATGAGAGAGGGATGAATGAGATGGAGAGGGAGGGAGAGAGAGAGAATGAGGGAAAGATAGATTAGAGAGGGTGGGAGGGGGGGAGGGAGAGAGAGAGGGAGAGAGAGAAACAGACAGACAGACAGACAGACAGACAGACAGGGGCTTAGAGGATGCAGATTTCAACTTAGTAAAAGTAACAGTGACAGCGGTGGCTGGCGGGTGCATGCGCATGGCATGGAACTAATTGGGGTGTGTGTGTGTGTGTGTGTGTAAGAAAGAGTGCGTGTGTGTGTGTGTGTGTGTGTGTGTGTGTGTGTGTGTGATGATAGGGATCAGCTAATTGTTGCCGTGCCGACCAAGGTCTGGGCACGTCTAGTCTAACAAGCGTGGCGGCGCGGCGGGCACTGAAGGATTAGCCCGTCTCTTGGTGCAGCTAGCCTTAGCCGCCGTCACCGTGGCTACGCCCGAGGGCTCCTCTAGATTGACACGTTAGCATCACGCTCCCTTAAGGCTTCCTGTTAGCGGTGTGCTAACCCCGGTGCGGAGGAGAGGAGCAGAGCCTCCTGTCTGTGTCTCAGCCTCCTGTCTGTGTCTCAGCCGTATGTCTCCGTCTCCACCGAGCCGTTAACAAACTGTATGTTAACTAGCGAACATGGCAGTGATGCCATGATTAATAACACATATGTTAACTAGTGAAATTGGCAGTATAGCCATGATTAATAACACATATGTTAACTAGTGAATATGGCAGTATAGCCATGATTAATAACACATATGTTAACTAGTGAATATGGCAATATAGCCATGATAACACATATGTTAACTAGTGAATATGGCAATATAGCCATGATTAATAACACATATGTTAACTAGTGAATATGGCAATATAGCCATGATTAATAACACATATGTTAACTAGTGAATATGGCAGTATAGCCATGATTAATAACACATGTTAACTAGTGAATATGGCAGTATAGCCATGATTAATAACACATATGTTAACTAGTGAATATGGCAGTATAGCCATGATTATTAACACATATGTTAACTAGCGAATATGGCAGTATAGCCATGATTAATAACACATGTTAACTAGTGAATATGGCAGTATAGCCATGATTAATAACACATATGTTAACTAGTGAATATGGCAGTATAGCCATGATTAATAACACATATGTTAACTAGTTAATATGGCAGTATAGCCATGATTAATAACACATATGTTAACTAGTGAATATGGCAGTATAGCCATGATAAATAACACATATGTTAACTAGTGAATATGGCAGTATAGCCATGATAAATAATCCACTTCCTGTCAGGACCACGAGGAGCAGACCTTCTCCACGCTGAAGGCCAAGGGCACCAGTGCCCGGGTGTCGGGACTCAAACCGGGGACCAGGTACATCTTCCAGGTGCGAGCTAGAACCTCCGCGGGCTGCGGACGCTTCAGCCAGAATGTGGAGATCCAGACGGGGAAAGCAGGTTTGTGTGTGTGTGTGTGTGTGTGTGTGTGTGTGCGGGTGTGGGTGTGTGTGTGCAGGCGTGTCTGTGTGTGTGTGCGTGCGTCTGTGTGTGCGGGCGTGTGTGTGTGCGGGCGTGTGTATAGAGGCGTGTCTGTGTGTGTGTGTGTGTGTGCAAGCGTGTTTGTGTGTGCGTGTGTGTGCAGGCATGTCTGTGTGTGTGTGTGACAGAATGAGACACTAGAACAAGCATGTAAGCACACACACACACACACTCTGCTGTGTATGTATGTGTGTGTGTGCGGGTGTGTATGTGTGTGTGTGTGTGTTTTAGAAGGAGACCTGCTTCCACTCTTCTCGACCTACTTCTGACCCCAACCCTCACTTTGATGAATCACTAACCTGCGTGCTCTGTAATGCAGCGAGCCAAAGCCTTGGCTAACAAGGGGCCACTCTGTTACGGCCGTGACCCATCAGACCACCCAGGGTGGCACTGGGCTAAAGAGAGCCAGACTGTCAGAGAGATACAGACCATCTCCTCCTCTCATCCCCTTCACCCTCCCCAACCACGTGTTATCGATCTGGGCTTTGTTAGCCGGTCACCTCCCTGTCAGCAGAGCCACAGCTGCCCTGCCAGACTTTAAGCACCGTTGAACACAGAGTCCAGGCACGGACCTGAAGCAGGGGAATTGGTCATATTGACTTCAGCCAAAGACGTTATACATATAGAGGAGACAGGCCACTTAGAGAGTCCTCAATAGAACTCTATGGGAGAAGTACCAGAGACATTATATAGAGG
>JAODUG010081510.1:0-12655 GCA_027564795.1 Aphredoderus sayanus
GTTATCAGTCAGGTTGACTATATATATATATATATCTCAATCAATCTCTAAATCTCTATCATTTGTAACTTGGTGCAAAGTGTTACTTTTTTTTAAAGTAATGTCACCTTGAGCTATTCACACTTGCTATCGAAACAATGAATTCAAGATTCAAAGTGTGAAGTTTTTTTTGTTGTTGTAAATAATGCGCTGTGGGGAAAAGAGTCATTGTCAGCGGATAAGAGGCTTTCCACCTAGTAGTTACAATGTTTGGCTATAATGCAGTCGAGGCGTGTACCTTTTTAGTCCTGTGAACAGGAATGCCAGTGTGCTTGAGCAGTGCATACTGTATGCAGCCTCACTGAAGGCACACTATCCACTTTCCCAGCAGATCGCTAAACTGAGGCTGCAGCTGCAGCGTAGCAAGCAGGTGAGCCGGCAGAGTAAAGACAGGGAGCAGGGCTCCATGCAGCAGGCACAACAACACAGCACCACCCAGGTGAGTTGGCACCTTCTCACTACCTGTAAGCCACACACTGTTTTCTCAGGAAGGGAAACGTGTAAAATCGAAATCAGACGACCACATTTCTACTGCAACTGAATCACCCTCATTCTTCTGTGGGTTACGGAAACTTGATAATACTAAGGTTTATGAAACCTGTTTAGCAGCTGCTGTATGCTTCGAATGCAGCTTTGTCAGTGAAAAAGAGGATGTCTTTAACAATAAGTTAAATATTGCAAAAGCTTTTAAAGAGACTTTATAGATTTTCGTTCAAAGCTAAAGGGGTGTACTTTCTATTCCCAAGAAGATGGGAGGCAGGAGAGAGCGTTATTGGTGATTTTGGGGCAGAGAAGCAAAGAAATATAGCGGCTAAAGAGGCTGAAGTGGTTAGAAAGGATCTAAACCACACCATATCTTTTGCTGTTAAGTGTGAACCATAATTAGAATATTCACCGTACTACAGTATTTAGTTATTAGTCAATCACAAGGTTATCAGGTTTTTGAACTTTGTTCTTTTCTATAAAAGAACAACATTGCGTTCTAGTGTTATAAGTGTATTCAACAAAGGTGAAATTCAGCCATTATCTTATGTTTCAATTGAAAGCTGGAATGTGTACATGTTTCTATGTTTCATTATATTTGGTAGATATTGGGATGTTTGAGTATGATTCTGATCAGCGGAAGGGAACATCTCATGGCATTCCCTGTTCACTCGCCCTTCTGTGGTTAATTCATTAACAGATTCCCAGCAACTGCACACATTAACCTCTGTGTGAAAATAAACATAAACAATGAGGTTACGCCAAAAATCAGGTAGACTAAAACTATTTATCTATGACTTTATTCCTTTATAATGTAACCCTACTTCAGTAACATCTGGCATTACAATTGGATTGTTTTTACTGAGAGTATTTTGTGCCACTGCGAAAGGCTATAGTGTGAATGAATATTGCCCTGATTTACTGAAACCTGCCCAAACATGATAAATCAATAAAAAAACAAATCTACCAAACTTGCATATTATGTCTGTACCGGACCCTCCAAGACATTATTTTTATTAAATTCTTTGCAAGCAGATCAGTTCCACTGAATGTACACAAATGGTTCAGTGTTATTTGTTTTGTTTTTTAAACCTTGATTGTATATCTTTTCAGTCCAAAGGGATTTCATCAGGCCTGTCAACCATTCCCGTGCCAAAGTCTCTCATATGCCGAGTGCCAAGTTGTGTGGAAGGCATCAACCATGAACTGGAAAATGTGTTCATCAGAGAGAACTTGGAGCAGGGGATACAGGTTTGGATATATTAGCCAGACTTTGGCACTATATATTATGGAAAATTAGAGAAAAGATGGAAGCAAGGGACACACAGTGGCAGGAATGTAAAAATTCATGATGGAGGTAATTTTGAAATAAGTCCAGTATTGCAATAATGAACTATATATTTTTAATTTAACCCTGGTAAAAATTATAAACCCTAGTAAACATGTATTGTCACAGTTTTGAAAATAAGACTAATTAACCTAGTGGTATTTTAGTTTTGGCTTGACTGAAATGACTGCAAAAAGTGCAGCTTTGCTTGGATAACGTTTAGAAATGAAATTCCAGTCATTATTAGGTAGTCAGCAATTGTAAATCAATTTAAAGCTAATTTTGTCAATCAGTGAATATACTCAAGGTCTGCTAGCTGCCCCTTCTGTTTGTGCGCTGAATAACAATCCTGTGTATCTGCACAGCTCTGACTTTGTAAATGAAAACACAAACAAAGTAGTGCAGACCGCACCACTGCTGGCACACCTTGTAAATAAAAGCCCACTGTAATGCCTATCTTGACAGATTATTACACGCCTAATTATGATGAACTATATTCAAATGAATGAATGAAATGCAGCAGTACCTTGATTTCATTATCAAAAATAAAGCGTAACAGCTAAATGAACATAACACAGAAGGAATTCTAAATATCAATTATGCATTTAGGTGCAAGCTTGACGTTTTTATTTATTTTTAGTTTTTGCACAAGATGTCGCATTATGCAATACTAAGTCCACTTTTTACAAACACTTCAGTTTTGTTTACTTATTGCAAACTGTTAATTTCATGACCAATATGCACCTACAGTATTCCACCAAAACACAGTACTATAGTAATGATAGTCTAGCCTGCCACAAATTCTAATCCATGTCGCATCTTTTAATAGTGTTTTTTTGCCATCACGCTGTGTAGAATGCTTTTTGTTTTTACGCCATTTTTGGTGATAGCCATATCAAAAATGGCAGTTTACTGCACTGATGAGTCTACTAATATCCCCGTTGGGAGGTAACTGCTGGGTCCTAAAAGCATGAATATGTAAATAACATAACTCTAACCTTGCCTGATGTGGTGCAGTTCAATCAGCTGCAGAACATTTTTGTAAAATGTTTACTGGAGTTTATAAACATTTGCAAAATCGGCTATACAGTAGATACAGCAGATAAGAGTATAGTTTTGGTGTGAGAAAATGGTTAATGAATTTTCAAAGAAAGAAGTCAGTGAATTAATTATCTGCTAAAGCAATGAAAAAATATTTGATCTGTCCACATACAGTACGGTAGACCGCTGTGCTGGCCGAGTTGTGGAAGTGGCCTCTGTATTGAAATGATCGCCTAGCAATCATAAAAAAAAAGAAATCTCTCAATGGAAATGTAACACATTTTGTTGCGTAGGTTACTTAAAACCACATCCCTTGTTAAAGTGGCTGTATGAGCATACAAAATGCTGCCGACAGTCAACTGCGTTATCATCAAAGTGTATAATTGTGAGACTAGGGCAAACAAACTTGGAAATTATTTAATATGGTGCATTTTGTCATGTACATTTAAATGTAGCTTGCTTTATTGACCACAATATATGGGGGCTTAAGGCCCTAGAGGCCTCCCTCCCTGCACATGCCTGATAGAGGGGTTGGGCAAGGTGGGGCTGGGGTGAACCCATGTTGGCATACACCCTCTAAATGCAAGGGTGGCAGGAGAAAAAGGAGTTTTTCCCCTCATACGACAAGACTATGAACTATTTAAAAGCCAATTGAGCTTCCTGTTCTGTAGCCGATAACGTGCGGCTATCTCAGATGTCCTGATGCTGTGAACCCCACCCAGACACTACACTAGGCTAAGGCTGAGGGCTGTCCTATTACAAACTAGTTAACAATCAGTTAAGGCCACGGTATATTTTAAACCTTTTCCTAATGCATTGCAGTCAAATAGTATACTCACTGTGACACTGGTTTTATGAGCGGACGACACATTTTGTAACGTTTTCCCGTCACTGCTGATGAACGCTTACTCGGCATAGCTGCGGAAAGAACCACGTGACGGCGTTGGCAAATTGCATGCGCGGGTGCATTTGGAGGGCGCATGCCATTTTCCACTCTTTGGTAATGGGTTTGCACAAGAGTTCCCAGCGCCAAATGCCGTGCTGGCACGGCAGCGGGACACCTGCATGTTTGCTTGCCAAATCCAGGTCCTGGATTCCATACCAGTGTATGCGGATACACTGTATTCGCACTCACGCTGAATTAAGGTAGGTGGAGAGTTGTAACTCTTGCCTGGTGTGGTGCAGTAAACCGTGGCAGGGTCTGTAAAGCTGCTACAGATTTACAGCTTGCAGTGCACCAAGCATTTTACAGCTCTCCCTCTGAATCAGCTGTATCCTACTGCCAAGCAAGTGCAACCTGCACATCGCACTGTTCACACTGTGTGGAGCATTTCCATCTGCTGGGGTATTAGTTTCTTTTAGTGCCCTTTTTTAAAAACGCAGGCGGCCATTTTGGCTCACTCGGTTGACATTTCAGCAGTTTGCTATGCATCACACAGTAAGCCAGAAGGCTGATGCTGCTCGCTGCCTTGCAGACACCTTGTGGCCCTGCCCCTCTCGGTATCCATGTAACGTTAAGGCATGATGTCTCTGCTCTTTGACCTGGCAGACCATGGATGTGTTGGACGGCCGCCGTGCCCCCTTCCCCCCTCATCACTACGGCAACAGTGGGGACACGCGTGACACAAACACCCAGGCCCCCTCCAGCGGCGACACCAGCCCGTCCCCACGCCAATGCAGCCCTGACTACCTCCACTCACCTGATGGGAGCCCCTGCTCTGCTGAGGAAGTAGACAAAGGTACTCCTGCAGTAGCCCCTTGCTCTCTGATGCTCTGTGATATTCATGCTTGACTGGTGATTTTTAACAGTTCAGTGGCCAAAAGTGACATTCCATTCCCTACTGTTAAAATATTTATGTGTTACTTATAACGGCAGAATTTAAAAACAATTTAGACGGCATTGTCTGAATGACCAGTTGCTTAAAGATGCTATCTACCTGCATCTTATCATTGTGTTTTTTTATATAAATAATGTCATCTGCTGATCTGTAAAATGCAGGATAGTCGATTGATCATTGTAATATAGTACACCATTGTAAGTCATTAGTGCCTGCTAAATGTAATTGCAAAATATTGTGTTTTTTCAGACAGTGGATGCAGTTCTCCTCTCCTGAAGTTTGCCACATCTCCCAAACCGAACAACAGCTACATGTTTAAACGGGAACCTCCAGAAGGCTGTGAGAGGGTCAAAGTATTTGAGGAGATGGTGTAAGTGTTTGGCTTAATTCCTATTTGGATGGGTTTGCGTTTGTGTCAACCAGCCCTTTACTATAGTTAATCTTTAAATGTCACCAGACATTGGTATGGGTTTACTGTGCTCATGCTGAAATCCACCATTGTCATAAATAGTTACTGTATTTAGGATGCGATGGCACACGGGTTTAAGATCAACATTAAGATGCATTAGAATATATGGCAATAACTGCATCTGTTTATTCTGGTGGGGGGGGGTAATGATTATCTAAGAACAGCAAGCTGTATTAAATCAATGGTGTCAAACTAAATGTCAATGAGCTTGACTTCTCTTGTTTTCAGGTCCCAAAAGTCAAAAGGCTTCCCCTTGTTCTCGTGCCCAGACAAAAACAAGGTGAACTTTATTCCCAGAGGCTCTGCCTTCTGTCCTGTCAAACTCCTCTGCTCCTCCCTATTTTCTGCTGGCGCTCCCTTGCCCTGCCCCTCCGTAGCCCTGGGTCTCCACGGCAACGACAGCCCAGGGCCTCAGGTGACCCCGGCTCTGCCCACCTCTCAGGCTTCAGGCGCTTGGAGCAGCGACACAGACAACAGCACAGACAGCCTGAGCCCTGACTCTGGCCCACGCACAGACACAAGCACAGACATGGGCGAGCAGAGCCCTGCACATGTGCTCCTCTCCACTTAGTTCTCAGGTCCACGTGACCATTCTACCTGGTCAAGCTGGTAATCGTTTAGGGGACACATCCACACACACACACACAACCCTTGCACTCAGCTAAACCTAATGTTAGCCAGCAGGAAGGGTCCAAGGTCTGTAGATTAAAGGTGCCACAAAAACGACCCCTCCCCCTCTGTTTGAATTCTGTCAAAACAACCCCCCCCACCTCTCGCCCTCCTTTTGTGCCATATCGGCATAGGTCCTCCATCGCAATATTTATTCTGTTCTGTATTCTTTCCCTCCCTTCTAGCCAGCTAAATGAAAGTCGTTAAGGGCACTTGTTTGCTTGCTCGGCGTCCATGTTTTATTATCTACAGACCTTGAATTTGGCCTTCCGTTGCTCGTTACTAACTTGGCATTCTCCTCTGCATGGTGACAACACCCAAAACAGACAGAGCCTTGCTTCTGTTAAAGGTAGACATGACTGTTCAATGTATTGTGTTCTGTAGGCAGCAGGATTTATAACGTTAAAATCATAAAGAATGATGGTGATTATAGAAACTGTTTTTATCATACCAGCTTATTTAGCCAATCACCAAGCTACTGCCGGTATCTACAGTTCAAATAAGCTTTTTGACAGAACACGTAAACATAATGCCTGTTTATTTTGCAAATGCACGGATGTGCTGTATGTTCCACAATTTGTTCCACTTGCTAATCCCTAAATCCATAAAATACAGGCCACAGCTATATTGCTACTTGAGAGCCACTGGCCACACAGAACTGCCGTTCAAGGCTGAATGCAATGCACCACAACTTGTGTCAGCAGTAGTAGTCAGGATATTGTCCTGAGCTCAAGGAAAAAGACAAATTACAGCTGTTGGGTATATTTACCAAATAGCCAGCTACAAAGCACACTAGTTCCCCAAAGTTACCCCCATGAAAATTATACTCAGGTGACATGGAATGTACTCCTTCACAGATGATTCTGTCCTTCCCCAGTGGTCATGGCATTGCTGTATAGAAAGACATTCCACTCTTTAAAACAAGTGCTTTTTTGCTGGAGGGGCTGTATCAGACTGATTATAGTTTGAGACTGTGGTTAATGTTACATGCCTTGTACAGATGCTTGCAATACCAAGCTCTAACACTCGTTAATTTTAGACAATTTCAGGTGCTACTTCACATTCCAGAAATCCTTGATCCATTGGTTGACCATGAGCACTTATTTACTGAGCTACCTAAATAAGCTCTTCACTTTCAAATCGATTTCCGAATTTGGGTTTGGACCCCCATCTGTAAAACGTGTACCAAAGCAGATTGTAAAACAAATGGCCCACCATAACTGAGACATTAGAGGCATCATATGTGCCAGAATCAGAAGGTTTATGTAGGTTTTGTTAAGTGACAGAAACATGTTTATAAAGAAATGTTCCTTTTGTGTTCCAAAAATGTTAAGTTAATAGTTTGACTACAGATAAGCACTTACTTGCAAGTGACATGATAATCACTATGAGTTGTAGAGGATTTAAAATGGCAAATCAATCAGTTAGTTAATTTCAATAAAAAAAATAATATACAATGTATGACAATGGAGCTAGGCAGTAGGCTTAAACTGCCTATATAGAATTTAATCGCAAAAATACAAAATAGACTGTTAGCCAATTTATACAGAAAAACACCTAAACAATATATGCAATACATTCCGTACACGTTAAGTTGAATATTGTGTTTGTTTTTGCTCACAGCTACAAGAGTTTGAATCATACTAATTCAGTTATTCAAATGCTTATTGTGCAGTTAAGCAATGTTTGCTATGTCTGGCACTAATAATTCAGTTATATGTATTACACTTTTTTTTTTTATGTAGATCTTGTTTTTTGTTTTTGTTTTCTTTTTTCAATAAAGAAAATTTAAATGTTTCATATTGAAATCTGTTGAGGAATGTTTGTGGGAAAGACAAAGTCAAGCTAAAGCAAGAGCTACATTTTCTATTATATTTTAATGACATTTAGTCACATGGCTTGACATCAAAACACCTTATGGCATTTATTAAGGCATGTTTCTGATCATCTTCTGTATGCAGCATTATGGTCTGTTTACTGATAAAATATTCATGTTTGCATTTTTTTTTTTCTCTCTCTAGCATCTGCTAACCTTAAGTTTAGCTCTCAACTAGTCTACCTTAACTCACTGCATATATTTACTGTACCAAACCATGGTATCATTTAAACTATAGTAGTGGAAACTTCATATTTCTCATGTAAATGTATACATAAAATTACATTTGCCGAATAACAACACATGCAACATAAAATCGAACAATGTGCAAACAGTGTATCCATAAATCTAATGTATTTCAATTACAGTGAAGTACCATGTTTCAATGCATTACTACTTAAAAAAGAAATCTTCAAAACTGTTGTTTTGTTGTTCCAGCTGTTAGAAGTTATGGGACAAATTGTCTGGCAAGTTATAACTGCATTTATTTATTTTTAATTATTTTTTTGGAGTAATACACCTGTTGTATCTAATACTTCTGTAGTGGTGGTTGAGATGGGACTTTATGGCTGGCATTAATTGGCAATAACAAGTGTAACTTAGGGCAATCACAATAATTTGACCACTTTATGTGCAGAGCCCACTGTACATTTTCAAATGGAATAAGAGTGGGTCAGTTGGTTTGGACAGGTTTAGTGTACTAGGGATGATTGACAAGTCACATAACACTGTCATGGTCTATACTTTAACTTGCACTACCTTTCAGTGTGTTTCCCTAAAGGGTAAAACCTCAATTATGGCACTGTGTCCTTGGACAAATGCATACAATGCATCTATAGTGTTTTAATGTGTATTGGATCCTTTTTGCGTTATCGATTAATAATGCAAACTCTACATAGTGCCAACGCTACATTGGAGGTTTACTATTATAAATGTATATTGGAGGTATTCATGCAAATATTAGAATATTGTAAATGAACTGCATTTATACAGCGCTTTTCTAGCTTACCGGCCACTCAAAGCGCTGTACATTATTGCCTCACATTCACCATTTACACACACACATTCATACACCAATGGCGGTGCAAGCCATGCAAGGAGCACCTACTCACTGGGAGCAATTAGGGTTAGACATCTTGCCCAAGGATGTTTTGCAGGTAATCCAGCAACTCCAGGGCTTGAACCCACAATCTTCTGCCTGGGAGTCAAACACCCAGACCACTAGACCATCCAAAACCCCTTTTAAGTGTTAAGTAACAAAGACAGTTAATTTAACTTGTATGTATGTATTTGGCTCTTTTTTTAAAACAGAAAGCAAATGTATTTATTGATATTTGTATGCTGGTACCCATTTTGAAATAATCATGACGCTAAACTAAGCAGTATGAAGATCACATTCTCCATCACTTTTGCCAACTGCATCTGGATTGGAGAGGGGGTCCAGGTCTGCAAACAAGTTGAACCAAGCTAATAGATCTTTGGAAGTCCCTGCTGCCTCTGTAAAGTGAGTTAAAGAAACAATTTCACCAGGACAAACTTCTAATTATTTACTAAATCCACAGTAAGATTCAAATGGTCTTGTAAAACAGTCTGTGTGAAAAGCCAATTTATTTCATGGGAATATGTGTACCCCCTTAAGTGCCTCGAAAGCGCCCATAAACATAGGCTTGGGCTGGAAACGGATTGTTTTTCATTGCGTTACAGTATTTTCTTCCAATGTATCCATATGTTTTACTCATTTGGCCCCATCCTACCTTTTGCTGCTGACCCAGGGAGGTTCTCATTGACTCCAGAGTGTTCTGTTGCCTGAGAGACAGGCTGTGGAATGCCTCTGGCCCAATCTGAAATGGATATTAAGATGGAATTCATCATTGTGGGATGCTCAATATGTACTGTAATCCATCTCATAAATCATAAGTCCTTAGCAATGATCAAAACATAATGTAACATTGAAAAATTATATTTGGCATTAATGGTAAACTCCTCCGCCTCAGTTATAGTGCTGCCAGAATCCTAACTTTCAACCCCAGCTTGATGTTCTTATTTTGCCACACAAACTGTGGGTAGAGAGTAGCGGAACACAGAATGATGAGCCAGTGGTGATGTAGCCAGAGGAGAAGAGAGAATTGCCAGCCACTTGGTTTAAAATATAGTGCTTACAATAAAGTTTCATTTCCTCATAGTTTTATGTGATTTGCTTAAAATAGACAATGTAATCCAGCTGCTCTCATTCAGCTGCATGAGTCTACAGCTCCCCAAAATGGAAGTAGTTGACACTAATGAGACACAAAGGTCAATACATATCTCCAGTTGTTTACTTTCAAGGGATGTTTTATCAATTCCAAATAGTTTTGTTATGATCGATTAGTTTTCTGGTTTATTTCTAGCTAATGTATATATTGGTAGTGTATACTCTTCTGGCCCAGCTGAAATTTACAAAGAGAAAAAGAAATGACAAAAAGGTGTGTATGACACCGTATGTGGTTGTATAGGAAGGGGTACTGTGATCCTAGGAGCCCACCACTCAACACTGAAGTGTGGGAGGGGCATGTCCTTTCACACTTTCTAACAGAGACAGCACAGTTGACACACTGCAAGCCATTCACTCTTCGCTCTGGAGCTGACAATTAGACACTTCTTTACATTTCAAGCTTTAGTTGCCTAGGTATCCCTCTCATATATTTCCCACCCAAACTTCTTCAGTCAATCTGCCAGTCAACGATATCCTTAACTCCCATTGGTGGTCACTTCAATCGCGTCACCTGAAGTGGAGATTAGTTTAACTCGGTACCCGCCCACTTTGTGTCGTCAACGGTTATTTCGCCTGTCGTCGCTTCAAGTTGCTGAATCTCATTGACGGTCCATTGTCTCTCGTCGATGCTAGTCACTTGCAGTGTGTCGGGGGCTTTATTCCGGACACAAATCGAGGAATGACCCTTGAAACATGAAGATATGTCCAACGCAAACTTCCCCTCCCCTCTCGCACACACACAAACACACACAGGTTGTTTTCGCCCGCTGACCTGAAGGCTGTAGGCTGCTCAGGCTCTGGTCCAGGAGCTGAGATGGCAGAAAGAAGGAGGTAGGTTCCTCCTGCAGGAGATCCACTGGTCCTTCTCCACATGGCACAGCACATCTCCTCCTCCTCCCCTCCTCTTCCTCCTCCTCCTCCTCTACCCCCCTCTCCCCAAACACCTCCATCCACTCTCGCGAGAACTCGCTCTCCTCCAGAGACGTGTCAGCCAGGATCTCATTGAGTAGGGCCATGCTGTCCCTCTGTCCACCATCCTCCCCCCGATAGGCTGGAAGAAGAATGTAGAGGGTGTCATACAAACTCACATCAGCGTTAGCTTGCATCTACTGTATTTACTTCTGACTGACAGCAATGACTCAGCATACCACCCATTCATTCAAGCCTCTCCATTAATTGTACAATTTCAGTTACTGATAGACTGCATTGCAGCATTAGCAACCCCTATTGGTCCACATGGTGTCTTTCATATGATAGCACATGAGACACTACCAAGTGTGCTTTTTGCCATCAGCATAGGTGTTGTCAAATCCAGTAGCTTATAAAATTTCAAAAGGCAGGTTGGCAACTGATGTTCCTCACCGGTCATTTGGCTGCTCATGGTCCCATCTTCAAATATATGTCCACTAGAGTCTGATTTGGCCACTTATGCATAAATAACAGTAAATGAACATGCCATTTTACGTACTGTAGCACTACCATGCTTTCCATGTTTCACTGGGTGTGCGTAGTGTGCATAGTATACATTGTATATTAGAATTTTTTTTTAATCACATTTATCAACATATATTACCGTCTCTGGGTTCACTGCAGGTGCTTTCATTCTCTAGTGAGATGAGCCTATAAACACGGAATATGATCAATAAGAGTACAATTTGTTAGTGTATCATCGTGTCCTCACATGTATGTACAGTAAGGCCTATTGCAGAAGTTCTAGTTGTGTAGATGTAATATACTCAACCAACTGTGCCACCAACACAGCTCTACCCCTAGAGTCCCTTCCTGAGTTTTATGCTGCCTTCATGTTCATCAGAATTATGGTATATACGAGTTTTCGACTTACTTACGAAGTTGAAATCTCAAGTCATAATTCCGAGTGTGAAATTCTGAAATAATTTGGATCCGAGTTACCGAGTTGGTGACCTTCAACCTTTCAACACAGCGGAAAAGAGGAAATCATGCCACCTGATGTGTCTGATTGTGTAGTTCCCTTTAGTGTCAGTGATGTGTGTAGTTTTTTCGTGCCTTTTAACCCTCCTGTTGTCCTTGGGTTACAAAAGCACACCTTGTTGTGCCAGCAGTGCACATCATATGTCTGTGTAAGCTGTAGAATTAGCTTTAGCGCCTTCTATCTGACACAAAGAGCTAGTGATTTGGGTCAGTTTGACCTGGAGGACAGGAGAGTTAAGTGGTAAGTGTATAGGAACCTCCAACAAGCATGTGAAGGCAGCATACGTTTACGTTCCCATTTGTTCACACACTATCTAGTCTGCTAATCAGCCAACATCACGCTGCACACCTGTTTTCCTGTCTTTAGTCACAATATGTATACCTCTCACTCTCTTCTATTCAGTGTGAGGTCTTGTTACTGTTCTAGTAAATTAGTGTTATCACATTATTGCCCGTATTCTTTACCTGTTTTGTAGTGCTGTGTCCCTTCTCCCTGTCTTCCCTGTCCTTCTACCTGTGTGGTCCAATATCCAGGTTACAATGGCTTAACCCTGCCGGTTATTCC
Organism: Aphredoderus sayanus; assembly: GCA_027564795.1. Lineage (NCBI taxonomy): Eukaryota > Metazoa > Chordata > Actinopteri > Percopsiformes > Aphredoderidae > Aphredoderus > Aphredoderus sayanus. The sequence goes on from JAODUG010081510.1 coordinate 12,509, forward strand.
GTTACTGAGTTTAACCCTCGCGACGTCCTCTGGGTCAGAATGACCCAAATCACTAACTCTTTGTGGCAGCTAGAAGGCGCTAAGCCTAATTCTACAGCTTACACAGACATGTGATGTGCACTGCTGGCACAACAAGGTGTGTGTTTG
>JAODUG010081521.1:0-12655 GCA_027564795.1 Aphredoderus sayanus
TACAGAATATGTAATTTCATTCAATACTGTTTACATGACCATACTTTAAGTAAAAACTCTAGTGTAACTAACAATAAAAAATGTTGTAGAATTAAACTAAATTGGTATAAATATTTTTAGAACCTTAAAACAAATATAAACAAGTATTTACAATACAATAAGCACACGTTTGTTTAAATTGATACTTTATATCTTGCCATACGTTTCTCGTACTGTAGAGCAGGTGTAGTGCCAGCACTACAAAAGGCATAAGATGATGCTGATCACAGTACTGACTATATGGAGGCATTTGAGCAGGAGTGTTCCACTGTATCATAGAATCTTAGACAGGATCTGTAACGTAGAAGCTTCTCAGCTAGAGGGCTTGTTGTCAATCCCATGCCTTGAACACTCAGATCAATATACCTAGACAACATTGGAAAACACCATTTTAGACCAACAACATTGACAATGAATCCCTGTAAATGAGTTTAAAGATAGACCTGTACCTGTACGATATCCTCCAAAACACCATGGTATTTATAAACATGAATGTGGCCAGGAAGAAGAAATATCTCTCCAGATTACCATCATGTAGCACATTTGGGTAGACATTTCCTGCAAAACACAATACATTAAACTAAAAAATGATGTTCATTAAATTAAATGGACAACTAATTTGTGTCAGAATATATCATTGTTGTTGAAAGCAAAATGTAAAGTCTGCTCCCTACAGCTTTTCATAATTCTCTACCATACTCTAACAATCACTTTTGTGGACAGTGTTGTTTTTTTAAGGGACATCAATTTGATAATCTGGTGTCGCTGTATTTAATTGAGGAGTACACATTTCAAAGATATTCGCTGTTTTCATGTTCTATAATAATGAATGAAAATATATGATTTATTTACCTCCAGAGATGACATACATGAGCTGAGTGATGAGTGCTCCAAGGAAACAACCCCCTCCGTAGGACAGAGTAAGGAAGTGCAGGGAGAGGCTTCTGATATGGCTGGGGGTCAATTGGAAAGAAATGAGAGAACCTGCCAAATAACAAATTTAAGCAGAAGAGAAGAGAACTCAGTAGATTAAATGGCTCTGTCACACTAAACCCTATTAACTTCTGCATGATGCACATCAACAAAACCAAGCTGATTCTACTTTGTTTTACATCTGGTATCTGCTAAAACTAGCACTAAACAATATGCAGCTATCCGTCTTATACTCACATGCAGGGGTGACTAGGGCCTCAGCAAGACCCAACATGATGTACTGTGGAGCTAGCTGAAAACAAGGCATGGACGACACCTTCAAAACCTTTCCAGATAAGGTCTGCTCCACCAGGGGATAGGTCTTCCTCCGCAGCTCTGACAGGCCTGCCACCAGCACAGACAGGGCCGCACACCCATGGCCCAACACTGGAAGAGGAGTTGGTGGGGGAAGGAACCATGATAAGTGGACTGCACCATTTACATTTTTAGAAATCACTTGGGATTCTAGACATAGTTGAGGAGTGTACCTTTTAAATAAAGGTTACATAGAAATTCTATAAATACAACAAAAAAAATAAGAGAGAAAGGCAGGACACATCAGAAGCTGCCAAGAACAAAAACAATGTACATATATCACCTATACTATATAAATACCCACTAATGAGTTTGACAGGGGCCAATGGGGGTTTCTCCATGGAGAGACAGCAGGTGTTGGCACACTCTATGAGGGGGGCTAACAGCAGGAGAGGAATAATGCTGATCACATTCATAGCCCCGATGGGCAGCAGGAAGTCATTCATGTGAAGGTCGGAGTTCATTGTTTGGATGTAGTAACCTGAGGGAATCTAGGAGCAGTACAATTATAGATAGTCTACGCATGGATGCCATTATTCAGGAGATGTTGTGAAATGTCCAAATTGTTTAACCCTCGTAATGTACTCCGGGTCAGAATGACCCAAATCACTAGCTCTTTGTGGCAGATAGAAGGCTCTAAACCTAATTTTTACAGCTTACACACTTTAAGCTGTAAAATTAGGTTTAGCTAGCTAGCATAGGCATTGAGAACACTTTTTCCAAACCTTTATAGCCCATGAAAAAATTTAAATATCATTGGTAATGTTATCAAAGTTTCAATTAGATTTAAAATAATAAAAGAGACAGAACATTCTACGTTCAAATATAACATGTTCTCTGGGATTTCCGGTGTGATTTTGTAATTGACCTGCCTGTGTGATGCAGGCTCTGTACAGCAGCTGAAGGCTGTGTAGCGGGAAAAGTCTGGTCAGGACCTTTACATTCTCTACATGTGTCTCGCTATAGCGCCCCCCATTGTTCTCTTTGGCCCGGTCAAGCCAACAGGACACGTCCCCGCTCAAGTGGCGATAGTGGAGGCAACACATCTTGAGGGAATTAAGAAAAACTCCAAATGTTGTCAGCAATGAACCACCTACAACGAACAAGCAGAGTCAAGTCTATACAGTACATTTACAATTAGGTTTTCTCTCTGTGAAGTATTTGTGATGGCTGTTTGTTGTTGCTGTTACCTTTCTTGGGTCTAAACGTGAGATTGTTGCGTTTCATGTGTATGGCTAGCAGGGCCAACAACACAGAAGTAAATGGAATTAGGAAACCTAAGTTCTTAGCCACAGACTGCTGGATATAGGCAATGCCGAGAAACACAACAGTGGAGTTGAAGTTTACAAGCCAGTAGAACCTGGCAGGAAAGAGAAGGTTTTATTTATCGGCACAGCATGGAAATACTTTGTAGTTAAATGTTTACATGGTTATATGTCTAATTAACCAGCCTTCCGAAAAGGTTAAAGATTGAAAGCCCCATAGATGCTTGTGTTCTGCTCCTAGTATACAACACTCTATATAGGCTTTCATACCATTCTGTACAGTACTAACTGATATAACAGTTTGTTACTAGTATACAACAACACTAACCAGTTAAAGAAAGACAGCAGCTGGTGTTGATTGTAACCCTGGAGACTGTAGGCCCCCATTGGGCAAAGGATGGCACGGATGCCACCAATACCCAGCGCAGCAGCCAGGAGGCCAGTGTAGAACAGGATCTGACGCTCTCGGAATTCCAGCTGGTGGCTCATATGATGAGTATCAATGTAGAAATCCTCAAATGGGAATGCCACCACAGGGAGCATGGCAGTGCCTAAATGGAAATATGAGTGATATCCATAGTGGCCCACTCTAATTTTCCACACTGATCTGCCTAAGTGCATAACATTATTTAAATGAAGCTTTTCAGTTACCTGCACCTTTGGCTTGGAACAGGCTTCAAGGTGTCTTAAAATTACAGGAGCTTGAACCACAGAAAAATTGTTCTGTGTTCTGTGTTTTTATGTTGTAAATTGTGTAACTATCTGCTTCCTTTTTGCAAGTCTCTCTTGGAAAAAACATATTTAATCTCAATGAGACTAACCTGGTAAAAGGTCAAATAAAATGTACAGTATCTCTTGAATTTAGTGATTAAATAGGCTAAATTACAAGTGCAATAATACATTGTGTAATGCAATTAAGATAAGATCATTTGAATATAATTTAATATATTGTGTTGTACCTACTAAGTACAGCAAAAAATGCTTTCTGCTCTTGTCTTACCAAAGAAGTGAAGGAAAGCACACAGGTAGAGCACCTTGGTTCTTCCTAAGCAGGTTTCAGCAAACCAGCCTACCAGAACAGGAGTGAGTGTGGTAGCCCCTATAAAGCACAGGTTTACAGTAGCCGCCAGGTAATTGTCGTAGCCCAACTTCACAGTGCAAAAGAGGATCATGTTACAAACAATCCCAAAGAAGGTGAATCTCTCACAAAGCTCAACAAGGAGGACGCAGATAATAACTTGGAGCTTCTTGTGGGACTTCCGTGGGCGATCCAGAGGAGGTCTTCTGTGGGGACTTGGAGAGTCAGAGAGCTGACTTTGTTGGTTTTTCTGTCTGGGCAGCTCCTGGAGGTTCCCCACCACCATGATGCCTAGACAGTTAGTTGGATATTGTGAGCCTTGATTTGGATCTGTTCAAAAGAAACTACCATCCTCATAGGACCGCACCAACCACATGGCTGAAGCCACTGCAACCACAAGCTGAAATTCCACACTCTTCTGTGAGAATCCTCAAACTGGAATGTTCATACAAGATCAAACAGTCTGACAAAGCTATCTGCTCTCAGTGCACGCAATATAAAATAGATCCCGGAAATGCACCAAGCTTTAAAATGCAGCAGTAGGCTATGGCACTAACCTAAATACCTGCATTTCAGACATATTGCTTACAGTACATAGACTAAATTATGTATTAACATTAAACAAATATGACCAGAAGTAAAAATGATGTTCCCATAAAGCCAATCCCAGAGGTCTATGTGATTTTGATTATTTATTTATTTATTTATTTATTTAGATTGAGAATGTGTTTTCTGTAGTTATTTGTACTGACAATTTAAATGGTTTAGTTAACAATTCAATAAACACAAAATCCTTAAACGCCAAGGATACTTGTTTACATTGATACTTTATATCTTGCCATAAGATTCTCATACTGTACAGCAGGTATAGTGCCAGCACTACAAAAGGTATAAGCTGATGCTGATCAGCTTATACCTTTTGTAGTACATCAAATGCATGTATTTATGAATACATACATTTCTACCTTATATACCGGTATAACATTTATTTTTCTATAGCATTTCTAAACATGAAAGTACACATTCCTGGCAGTTGGTTTACTAAAAACATACGCAACTAACTGATTAAATTAGTGGAATTATTGTTATTACAAATACCTTCAATATGTTCCACTAGTTTGTGAAAGTGGCCTTCCTACTTGGGAGTTCATACTGGCTTACCTCAAAGATGTGTTGCTCATTAGTGTGACCATGTTATGTGTGAGGGAGTGTATCCAAGGCAACATTGTTAAATTCTCTGATAACACAGCTATTTTTGGAGGTTGAAAAGTTCATAAAACTGTGTGACGTCCATAATAAACAACAAAGAAGAAAAAATAAACACAAAGAAAAGTTATTTTGTGCATAGCATAGGTGACCACTCATACAGTGCTCAGAGCATTGTATGTTATGGTGAGCCTAATTTGGTAACCCATCATTTACAATCAAAAGTACAGTTTTTCAGAGAGCAATAAAAGGAAAGGACTATCTCTCCGTCCAAATAATACCATAGAAGATAGTTATCAGACAAACAAGGAAAGGCATTTCATTCCCTCCCACATCCTCCAATCAGAATACAAAATGCTAGGATCCCAGTTGTTTTTGTACTTAAAGTGAAACTAACTACAGTACTAAAATCAGCAATGTCAATATATTGGTTATATCTGAGATACCACGTGGTAATATCTGAGTTACCTTGGTACTGTATGTACCCTTGGTAATGAGGTGAAGCTGAACAGCTGAAGTAGGCTGCCATGGTACTACTATGGTATACCAATAGCCATGATACAGTACCATGTCTTATGGTTGCATGTGCAAATACATTCAATATAATACCTAGTTGGTACAGTTGTTGTTTAAATGCTGTATAGTAACTAATTTGCTAGTGGCAGCTGTCCCAGACAAGTTTCCAATTGTGTCATCTTGAATAGTTGTCTTAATTCTAAGAAATAGAGGCCATTGGCATTCGGCTTAAAGTGCGATTCATTCTAGTAATCAGCAACTCTATGTTAGAATAATTTAGAGTAACTATCTCTTGTAGGGGGGCACAATAAATGATTATTTGAAAACTATCTAAATAATAAATAGATATCTAAATAATATGTTCAAAATGTATTTGAATTATGGAGCCTAGTGTGCATGCACCAATGCATGTAGGGACTAGCCTACTGAAATGAACACACCAAGCCCTCCAAACCATGCTCCAAACTTACACAATAATGCTAGTTTGTATTTGGTCATACATTTTTGTCATGTTGCCTGAAAAAACTAAACCACCTCTTTCTACTACTTTCTAGTACTCTAACTATTATAATAGCTTAAAATGGATGTACCTTCTTTTATCTGAACATGACATAGATAAATAGGAACAACCATTATCTGTTCTCTGGGAACAACATAGGAAGCGTCATTGCTATGGTTACAGAAGCACCGTTGTTGTTAAGTGGGGTTGCAGTGTATCATGGGAAAAATAAGTTACTTGTTATCTCGTCCAGCATTGAGGAGGTAAGAAAGCTTACAGTACATACAAATCTATATATAATTGTATCACAATTAGACTGCGCACACATAAATAGTTAATTCACAATTATCAGTAAAGCAACCTTAACCTCTTGTTGGCTAACCCAGCTAGCTTGGGTAACCGTTGACTCTGTTACTTAGCTAGTAGTTACTGTACTGTACGTTAGCTTGTATTATGATTGATACATCACACAGTCACTACGGTACTGTAGGGTACAGTACTGTAGCACAACAAAATATATAATGTAGTTTTAACTCTTTACTGGTTTCGTTTTTAAGGACACTTGTAAACATAACGAGGTCAATTTTCTTTATGAAAAGCCTAGCGTAACGTAAGTACTTTACTGTACGTTACTGTACGGTGCAGGAAACGTGTATCGCCACGTCCACCTGGTTTTGTTGATCTCCTTGCAGCTAAAATCAGCTGCATGTCTGCACAGAACATGCCGACCTCTCCTACCTCCATCTCAAAGGGTTTCACCTCGACCCCTGTGAAGTACAGCCGTGTGAATGATCTACACACAACGTTGGGGGAATGTGTCATTTCTGACGAGGAGGACACGTATTCCCTGCTCTCTCCCATCTACCATGACAGCTTCGATAGCGACGAAGACCTGGAAGTTGAATCTCAGCCTGCGCTCTCCACAGACCTTACCGAGGAGCCCAGACCCACCAGCTCACCAGACCGGTACCGTGCAGTGTTTGCTCAGTAGTTGCTTGACAAAATGGGATAGTGGAGTTCAAACTATTTTCCTTAGGAAGACGTTGAACTATTGAACGCACCAGCTAAATTGCCTATACCTACCTACCTAGTAATAAACAATGTAGTGACATATATATGACATAATAGAATGTAAAAGAAGAACTGCATATACATATGTCTGTGTTTCAGATGTGAATTGCCAAAAACATGTATAGAGCAGCCCGTGGCTGCTTCTGGAGAGTCCATAGCCTCGCCTATGCTCAGTGCCTGGGAGATGTGGCTGGTTAATAAGGCCAGAAATGAACGATTGAAATTGGAAAAGAAAGCAGAGGAGGTACGACATCACTGTTATCTCTTGTGCCACCACAGCCAGCAGTCTTTCTTGTTTGTTTTGTGTTAATTCGAGCCCCAGAGGCATAGCCTATTGTTTGCTACTTTCAGAATTAAAGGCAATATACTTGCAGCCACATGGGGCGGAGCAATGTATTTGTTTGTATTGACTGCCCTTTCTGATCTGGTCCTGTTTAAATATGGGACTTAAATCTACCGTGACCCCTTCATTTTAGGAGCGGCTACTGATGGAGAAGAAACAACAACAAGAGAGAGACCAGGTACAGAAGAAAATTATTGTAGAGGAGAGGATCCAAGCATGGCTGAAGATCAAGAGAGAGCAGGTAGAATGCTTGCATTCCGGCCTGAATAATGGCACCAATAAAAGTAGACATTATTAAATACATTAATGATTTCCTCTAAGGGGATATCCTATTGGGGTGCAGGGTCTACTTAGCCTGAAACATCACCTCTCCATGTCAGCAGCAGTCTCATGTGAGCTAAATCCTGTTTGAGCTATTTAACGTTCTATGCAGCTTGATACTAAAACTCAAACTGAGTGACTTATTAGTCATTAAAACCCTCCCTTTATCCTCAAGTTTCAAATGCTTTGCCAGAAGATGGCACCATCTGATTGTGTATGATTGTGTGGTTCTTTTTATTGTCAGTGCTATCTGTATTTTTATCTTTATTAATTATTTATTTATGTATTTGTTTGTTTGTTTTTTATTGTCTTTTAACCCTCCTGTTGTCCTCAGGTTTCAAACTCATCTTGTTGTGCCAGCTGTGCACATCATATGTGTGTGTAAGCTGTAGAATTAGGTTTAGTGCCTTCTATCTGCCACAAACAGCTAGTGATTTGGGTCAGTTTGACCCGAAGGACAACAGGAATGTTAAATGTGAGATACTGTAGCATCTGACTTTAGTTTTCTAAAGTTGTCCCCTTTACCTGGTTTCATTTTGTGTTGTGTAAATAACATTAATAAACATTAATCCACCAGGAAAAGCAACAGAAAAAGCTCAAGCTGACAAAGGAACAGGAAGAGCTCCAGATACAGAAATCTAAACGGAGTGAGATTGAACAGAAAGCCCAGACAAAGTACAGAGAATGGCTACAGAAAAAGAACCAAGAGAAAATAGAAAAGGAAAAAAGGGAGAAGGTAACATAAACCTTAACCATCAGTTATTGTATTAATGTGTTCCTTATCAGATTATTCTGGTGTCAAAGCTGCTTAGGAAACAAATTATATGCAACTTTAAATAGTGAGCTGGAATCTGTGCATAATAATCAATTGCCAGTTTAAGAGGGACTGTGGTCTGTTTGTCACAGGAAGAGGCTGTCAGAAAACAGGAGCAGGAGAAGGAGCGGAGAAAGAAGGCTGAGGAAAGCTTTCAGGAATGGGTTGCAAGTGCTACAGAAAAAAGCAGAGCTAGTCCCCAGTCGCCTTGCTGCCCTAAAAGTAAGATCATTTTAAATAGCAGCTTTGCGTTATACTTTATGGAAATGTTTGTAACATACATATGTGATGGTTTCGTAAATAAAAAACATCGTATTGACTCAGTAATTGCTAAATGATTATGAAAAATATCATACACATATAATACACTGATAACATATTGTTCAGAGACAAGAACCGCAAAAAAGGTTAGCATTATTTTGTTACTATTTGTATTTGCTGGTAGTGTTGAATTTGTTTATACAGTACTGGAATATTTTTCTCCAGGTCCTTATAACAAAAGCTACCCATCGCCCAGCTTCTTCAACCCTGTCCCATGGAAACCCATTCACACCCCTGTTCCAGAAACACAGCTGAAGAATACTTGTCAGAAGAGCCCACGGAGCCATCCTAAATACCAGAAAAGTTCAGCGAATGCTGCCAGACAAAGAAACTCTGCAGTTGCAGCACGGCTATTGCAATGGAGATAACACAGCCCATATTATTTATATTAAGGCATATTGTGACTATTTAAATGAAACAGTAGTTTACGCCATAATGTCTAGGCCATATTTATGCACAAACAATTATTATTTCAATTGTATATAGGTTTGTGTTGCGGCCAAATGGCTTGTAGACAAAGCATTTTAAACACTCTGGGTTTTTATTCTATTTTATTTGTAGCTTTTAGTAGTTTGTTTAACAAACCACTTTTCAAACATAGTTATTTTAGAGAATTCATATACATGTACAATTGAAGGGAGTGGCTAGCTCAGGGCAAAGACAGACCAGGCCTGCTAGAGTGCCCCACACAGTCACATTGTTCAGTAGCTGGCAGTGCCTTGTTCTTCTGTGGGCTGACATGACTACAGATGTGAGTCTCTGTGGGTGGAGAGGGATTCATCGCAGCATTTCCATCATTTCATGTAAACGCCAATATAAGAAGACTACGGTACGGTTTGAAATAAACTACATATATATTTTATTAAGCTTCACTAACTTGTTTGCCATTTGTGTGCATTGTTGGTTATTGTATTCTTACATATTTTGTGTTATATATATCTATAGATAGCTATGGAATGTGTTGCTTGGCTCATCAAAAGATGAGCCACTAATACTTAAAAAGCAGTAGATTGACATGAAACGGCATTATATATCTATATTTTGTGTCGTAATTGATCTTCAGTCACATTTTTAGCATTCATATAGCAGTTAATAGGAATTCCTATAAGTGGCGCTGCTACGATGGGTTCAAGTGAGGTAGATGATGTGAGCAGGAGAAGAAGACAACAAGTTAGATGCTGTGACGACCAGGTGACAACAGTGAAGTAAGAGTTCATACGGTAGTTGTATGAGGATTCCCCTGCTCTCTTTACTTGTAAGAACAGACATGATCAACCAAACAATATTTTATAGTATGACTTAACATTTGTAGTTATGTAGTTATACATAACTACATATAGCCAAACAATTTCGAATATTTAACCAGACATCCATACCTTTATTGTACATTAGTCTAGTTGCTGATTTGACATATCTAGACTCTAGATAGTAAGTCACCCTATCTCTAGCTAGGCTAGCTGAGAGGAGCTCTGAGTAGATCCGCTTTGAGGTTTGGGCATCCCGAGGTGTTCCAGGCACGTCCAGCTGGGAGGCCTCGGGGAACACCCAGGACTAGGTGGAGAGATCTCCACACTGGCCCGGGAACGCCTCGGGATCCCCCAGTAAGAGCTGGTTAATGTGGTTCGGGAAAGGGAAGTTTGGGGTCCCCTGCTGGAGCTTCTGCCCCTGTGACCCCACCTCGGATAAGCGGTTGAGGATGGATGGATGGATATATATTAAGTAAAATATCACAGCTCCATCATTTGAAAAGTACAAAATTTATTTTGAGAATGTGAAATTATAATTCCATATTAAATGGGTCACAGTTTAACTATACAGTGCATTCATTCCCATTAAATTAAAATGTGAATTTAAATACAGTATAATTAGGTTTTTTAAACAAATCGAGTTCCAAGTAGGCTAAACATTTTAAACTTGTTATGTTATAATGGAAGTATATATTGTAATAAATTATATTGTTATTTTACTTTACAACAATAAATGTAGGATAATGTTGACCTATATTTGCCTGAGGTTTACTGTGGTGAGAAAGCGCAGTATTATTTGTTGATTGCAATTTGATCACTGTTCTTCACCTACACATACCATTGTCCAAAAATACATACCAGGACTTGGGATATCCACATTTTTAAATGTATAAGGTCCCTGCCATTTGAACCCTCAACATTGACTGTCCAAAGGGCAGTTTACTTACTTTACTGTCAGAAACATTTAAACCTAACAAGTAGTTAAAGGATGTTTGCTCAGTGAGCACGATACAAGCCAGTGGGGCATGGTGTGTATATTTGTTAAGTATTTTATAGCTGTAGGTTAAAGCTATAGTTAATAGCATTGAAAATAATATATCACTTATATATAGCTAAACTGACATGTGAATATTACTTCCTTTTCCTGGAATTTGCTTCACTTGGCCAGTCCTGAATTGAAATATCATATCCCAGGATGCAGTGGTGCCAGTGGGCTGGCAATAGGAAATCTCGCCTACCAGTGCAGGTAAGAGGTGTGTCTATGTGTCTCAGCATAAAGAACAAGTTACACAGAGTGACAGTGTAAAGGGCATTGGTACAAACTACACATGTTCAGCGGAGAGACTGCAGTTTAGAAGTATTATATGAAAATCGAAAAGTATTATTCAGAAACTGCTATTGAAGAAAATGGAATGTAATTGTTTTAGTAACAAAGATAGATACTATTGAAATCCAGGTGTCTGCATTAGTACAGTAGTATATAGAAAAAGAACCGAGTAACCTGGATATCATTTTTGTTTATAATGTTTAGTCTAGCTACAATATGAAGTTGGTTTTATTCTAATAATATTACTGGCTCAATATTTAGACGGGACACGCATTCTGTGTAAAATATTGGATTTTTGACACTTGAGTGAGTTATCACAAAGAAAAATGTTATTTTTTGTTTTTGAGGGGGATGTGTTATTTTTTTGTAAATAGCCAAATCATTATTGACACAACATAGAGAACCAGTTCTAGTTGCTTCAGGGTGCAGAGGGCCTGGATCCAACGTTGCAGTCTCAGTACTGTTTCCTTGTGTGTACTGTACCTCTCCACCATGCAGTCCTCAGGGTCAGAGCACGAGGACGACTACTTTGACTTTCTTTTTAAAATCATCCTGGTCGGGGACTCAGATGTGGGTAAGACTTGTGTTGTGCAGAGCTTCAAGTCTGGCGTATTCATGGAGAAACAACAAAACACCATTGGGGTTGACTTCACTGTCCGTACCTTGGATATTGATGGCAAGAAGGTAAAGGTAAGTTGTTGGTCTTTATTACTGTTACACCACACATATTCACGTAGAACAGATGCTTTGAATGAAGATATATTGAGACTTGTACTCTGTTTTAAGTAGCTGCATTAAGAATTGATTTGCCTTCAGAGAAAGAGGAGTAGACTTTTCTTGTTAGCTTTCAGGGTGTGTCGCGTTAGTCAACAGCATGGATGTCTGCTACTGAAGGGGTCTGTATATCCAAGTTTATATACAGAGGGAGCAGAGGCAATGAAAGCAATTGAAATGCCATGTCATAGTGCACACTTGACTGCAGACACAGAGAAAGTCAGAGAAAATAGTTAAATAGTATTAAATATATTTAAATAGAATATATACAATGTTGGTGTGTTCCAGTATATATAAAATAGAATAGAATATATACAGTACAGTAAACGTGATATAAATTAAAGGTAAACTCAGTAATCCTGGAGAAACCTTGTTCATATTTGAACAAAACAACACCTCTGCCTTCTACAGTGTCTTGCAAAAGTATTTGGCCCCCTTGAACTGTTCGACCTTTTGCCACATTTCAGGCATCAAACATAAAGATATAAAACTGTAATTTTTTTGTGAAGAATCAACAACAGGTGGGACACAATCATGAAGTGGAACG